>RJJA01000187.1:0-116307 GCA_003724045.1 Lepidurus arcticus
TGCATGTCATGCTCAATCCAATTGGCAGGGAAAACAAAATAACTCCATGCAATAGAAACAAAAGCCATGGGTGTGCATTATTGTACACCACGACTTTCACTCGTACCAACCGAATTTTTTGAATATCGAGCCTTACAGACGAGTTTCATATTTTCTCCACTGATTTTAGGAGATTCATTAACAACGAATGTCTGAAAACTTTCCATCCTCGAGTCGTCACTATATTGACAACGCCAACACAACCATCCCTACAACGATCTCCATTGTCAGAAACAGTACAACTAGCTAACTGCTCATTGAACTTACTCTCCTTCAATACTGTTCCAGAATGATAAAACGGTCGCCTACAGCCTGCAAAATAAACAAACACAATAGCACAAAACGACACAAAGACAGATCAACAAACTAAAAAATGCTAAGAAAAAACTATAATAAAAATACGAAACAAGGAAATACAAATAATATAAAACGGACTTACGATAGTGAACAAACAACGAGCCCAACTAATACACCAAATATGTCCCAGTCATAGACTGGCACAGCTAACAATGAAATTGCCTAAAATAAAACGCTATTGTCCTTTTACGTGACATAATGAGGTCATGGACAGCCATTCAAAAATCTTCCATGGGATATGAGGTCATGGACTAGCCATGTAGAAATTAACGACGGAAAAACGCAGTTACGGGCACCTCATCTTCACCGGCTTTATAGGCTGGGTAAGAGACCTTAGTTTGCCTATAAGGAGGTCGCACCAGCTTATGAACTCACAATGACATATATAACTGCCCTTCTCTCTCCTCTCTCCAAGGCGTCATAGACCCGGCTTACAGAAATCTCCTTTCTCGAATCCGGGTTGCCCTTCGTTATCGTAACCTCCTTGCCACGGTAGCACAGTAAGTTTGCCATTCGCCAATTTAGTTCTTCTTTTACTTGTTCTTCTCTGCTTTACCTTTGCCCTTGGTCGCCCGGGGCGAGTAGGAATAAACCGCTAAATGCAAACTCGAAATTGTAAAACGCGAAATGGGCCGCGTAACAGCTCTCACATTCACTGACGATGTTGGGTTCAAAATTGCCGTTTCGATTTTATTTTTAAAAATATTTAATATGTTTTTCTTAAATAATATTTGAAAATTTAATAAAATTTCTCTCAATTTACAGTTTCGCAGTTTACCCCGTTTCGCGGTATGATTTCGAGTTTTACCATTTCATGGCTTGCAATTCGCGTTCACATTTGATCGACGTTCCCTTCAAACAGCTGATTGAGCTTGTTTATTTGGATTTACCTAGGCAAAGGCCACTTATATAGTAATGAATGAAACTAACTTTACGGCTAAGTGTGAGAATGAACTGGACAACATACCTAACTTTTGGGACAATTTACAATTATCCTATCAGGACACATCACAGATGGAAGAACCTGCGGAGACAATTCCAATAGCAAAAACACAAATGGAAGAATCTGAGGAGACAATACCAACATTAACAACACAAATTGGCGAAATTGCAGCACCGATAATACCAACATTAAATACGAAAATTGGTGAAATAGTAACACCTATACCGATCGAGTTAAAAGACGAGGAAGAAAAGATTTTTCAAGGTAGGTTTTATGTACACACCAATCGTAGCCTTACCAATTAGTTCTCGTTCTGGGGATATAGCTAATGGAGTGCTCAATGATGTTACAAAGAGGCGTAAACCTGGTAAGCTTCGGATAAGTCTATACCAGTGTTCACCGGCGCAACTTTTTCAAGCCATCTTCGGAAATAAGTCCTATGAGAATTGCTCTTTTGAGACAATACCGACGAAAAACAAAGGCAAACCCTACCATGAAGCTATTTTAAAAGTAAAGCTTCGTCGTACCTTAATAATTCAAGAAGCCAAATCTGTTAATTTCGACAGGTTGAAGGAATAACGTATACTGGCCGCGGAAAAACAAAGAAGAAAGCAAGGGGTGTCGCGATACACAACAGTCTTAAAGCAAAATTAGCCGTAATGTTGTCGTCAGCTTTGACAAATTCCGAGAACACCCTTGAGCACTCCAACGCCGAAGAAGATGATTCGTCACTTTGGCATGTGATAGTTGCGTATGCCGTGACACAATTATATGAAAGCGTTACGGAGAATAGTGAAGAAGTCGGAGTTTCAGTCTCGCCACGTGCTGTTAAGCGACCTAAAGTTAAAAGTCAAGCTAGCAATATTATGAACAAGAAGCAAAAGATGACGCCGCCTTTAGAAAATGTGGAAGAGTCTTACTACTGTGATCGAGATACAACGAAGGACAAATCGAATTGTGTGCAACAAAGCAACCAAGCCCAATTTGGTTCGTTACTGCATTCTAAAGGATTTGTGAAACCAAAGGAAGAGCAAGCGAATGCTTGGACTCCTGAAATAAAAGAGGAGTTTTACGACTGCGAATACGAGGAATATGAACCAAACATCAACTACAATTATTACACAAATCCCTGTTACAACTATTACAGTTATGACTATGACATGTCCGGCAGCACTTTATACCCAACAACATCATCGGTTTGTGGAACATGGCCTAATCCTTTACGCCAAGAAACTGAGGAACCTGATATTAAACCACCTTTGGTACCTTAAGAGTAAATTTAGCTTGTCAAAAAATTAACTATGATTGTGATAGAATATGCCAGCTAAGAAGATTCCCGCTGATGCTACAACCCGCAACCCGTTATCTGTGCTTAATGAGCTTATGCCTGGAACCCAATTCAATGTAAGCCAAGTCAAGGAAGGTCCACTGATTGTGTTCACTGCGACGATAAAGTTACGGGGTGTTATGTACTACGGCCGTGGTGAGTTATTTGCATTTGTCCGTTTTAGCTTTCACGTTCATAAAACTATTTGGCAGGTGCCACGAAAAAGCACGCCAAAGCAGCCGCCGCCGTTGATGTATTGAAGTCCGAATTTGGCATTGAGAACCAATCAGTTTAATTTTTCTTGTTCTCTTTCTAAGGTTAAAGTATTTTTATTATAGTGCGTAATGCATTATTCAGGAAAGTTCTTGTTGCATGTATTTTTCGATCAAACCCCCCGACAACCATTCTCCTACGAGTTGGTCAAGTAACTCGGGTAAATTATTCAGAAGTGTGTCTTGCGTTTGATTTGGAATAGAAGTGTCTAAACTTAAATGCTTTTCTTCGCGGCGCGAGTCTTTGGGATTCTCTTCATCATTATTTTTTTGAAACAGACGTGTGCCTGTCAAAGTTAGCAACGAAGGAGATATGTTTTCATTGTGTACAACACGGTTTTGGCTTTCTGTAGAGTAACAGAGTGCTCTGACAAAGGAGATACAGTTTCCAGTATTATTGCGAAATTTACTAGAACTTCTCAATCTTTCTCCTGTTTCCTTCTCATTTTGCTCGATTTTTGCAAGCTGAGACGCCACGGAATTATATTTGACCGAGTCAAGACCTGATTCGGAATTTTCAAATTCATCTTTTGAATGTAAGAATTCAGAATTCTCAGACTCCGATTTCGGTAGTCTTAAAATCGGATTTCGATGTACAGGTAAACGAGCGGCCTTTCCAAGCCAGGCTTCGTCTGTTGTGTGCATTCTAGGGCAAATTTTTTCCGATGTTTGTTTTACATGCTTTGAATTTCGCGTTCCTTGCTTATTTGTCCGACTTGGCACTGCAAGCTTGTTTTTTAATTCGTCAACGGCCGAGTCAATCTCCAGGAAAAGATCCGCGATTACAGAATATCCAGGATCCAGATTAGTCATGACTGTTCTGTTGAAAAAGAATTTGAAGTGTTACATAAATATACAAACACGGGATTTTCGAATTTTACCTGATTTAAAGAAACAAAATAAGAAAATCTCCATATCCACACCTAGATTCGAAATACAGAAATATGATTTCAAATAACCGCTGCAGTACACGTACACGTGACAACAATGACATGAAATGGTTATGATGGGCGTGCCCTCTGAAAAGATGCAGGGCTGGGCATAATCAAAGGCGGGGCAGACTGCCAATAAACTTTGGTCATTTTCTGCGTGCGCACAAAGGAGTTTTGGTTTCCTGCCTTTTATACTTAAATAATCAAGCATGGCCGGTCTGAGAATATGTTATTTGAGGCTTGTAAGGCCGCTTTTTAATAAGGAGTGCTCAAGATTTTTTCAAACAAGTATAAACTACACAAAAATCTACCCAGCAAGTTTCAGTGGCTTTTCCAGTCCATTTCTTTCAGTAAGAAACACTAATTTTGGTTGCGTCATCAGTGTTAGGAATTTTTCGATCAAAACAGCGCTGTACGATGTGAATCCAACACCTAGACTTAGCAATAATGATTCACTCCCAGCTAATGCTTACGGTCAAGGAATACAACAAACAGTCACTGCCAAGAAAAGGGCCCAGCGCAAACGAAGAACGCCTGTTGAAACCGAGGCGGGAGGCACCCCTTCAAGTCCCCAGTGGGACGTTTGTGCGTATGCTACCTCCGAAGATTATGACTTGGAAAAGCTAATGGATGGCTTGCAACATCAAGGGCTGTACCATGCCACATCCATGTCGGAAGGTATGAAGCGTTTATTATTTCCTGCCTTTCTTCTTCTAATCTGTCTCTGTTTTTGCCTATGTTTCAACAAGGAAGTAAGTACAAGGCCGTCACGACTTCCGTTCCTTGGGATTGGTTTATTTTTTACGATTTGATTTTTCTTCGGCAGATATCCATGACGTTCTGCATGTTTCTGCCAGGTATCAAGTAGGACGAGAACCAAGAGAAATTTACTTCTTTCGCGAGGGATCTGTTGTCTTCTGGAATGTAGCCGAATTAGAGCGCCAGAGTGTCTTGAAATTCCTTAGAACGTACGAAGACGGGAGCTATGATTCGGAGATAGTTTCAGAAGAAACTGAAATGATGGTCTACACTTACACCGAAGTCTTGTATGGTTAACGGGATTCGTACATAGAAATACTTGTTTATTTAATTAATATTATTTTTTAGCAACAAAACGCGACTAATGAATGGACGAATTTTGCTCAATGCTGAAGGGTCTACGGACCTGGAGAAGTACACATTCTCGAATGCGATGGCGTTGTCAGTCAAACTGGGGATATGGGAAGCTTCGCTCGATCGTTATGTGGACTCGATCGAATCCGTCACCGAAGATTTAAAAAACAAAGGAAGAATTAAGTTGTCCCGGCCGGAAGTACTTAAAAAGCAAGGGGAATTGTTTACTCTCCGGCATTTAATTAACCTAAGCTCGGATTTGTTGGATACACCTGATTTCTATTGGGACCGAGAAAACTTGGAAACCCTTTACCACAAAACTTGTAACCATCTAAATATTGCCAAGAGGACAAAGGTGAAACTTGTTCCAATGCGTTCGGGATCGGTCGCTAATTAATTGCGTTTTTCTGATATTTTTAGGTCATGAACGAAAAGTTAAACCATTGTTGTGAACTTGTCGATCTCCTATCGCACAAATTAACCGATAACCATCATACTCGACTGGAGTGGATGATTATCGCGCTCATCACGGTGGAAGTTATATTCGAAGTGGTGCACCTAGTTCGATAGGTTTCCTTTTCTTTATAGAAAATTGGAGAGCATGACCATTGCCATTACTAACAAAAAATTTCTTTATTGGTGAAGGAGTAGTCTAAAACTAACTAGGGTTCTTCTAGTAAGTTGATACGTACGAGATGATAATAAGTCAGAGTTGTAGCCTGTTCTTGCCATAAATCTGATCAAACCAGTATGTTTAGCATACACAAAAGTATAAATATAGCCCTTATTCTTGCGGAGCAGAACACCTGGCGCCTGGCTCACTAATTAATCCCGCCCTCTGGCTTTTGTCATTTGATCCCTAAACTCCATTGGGAATAAGGTGTAAAGTGCGGCACGAGTTGCGCGCAGGTTATAGCATAATAAAGTTAAAAAATGTCCGATCCATCCATATCTACACTTTGTTGCTTGCACACATTGCGAGACTCTTGGAATAATAAAGAAAGCGTCGAAAATAGTCGTCTGTGGGGCTTGCAGGATAGTCCCTATCACATTGTGTGCTTAGTGGCGGCATGCTTTGGTCTAATTGGGGCGTTGTACCAAGTAGAATTGTCCAGCAGGCGAAGGAAGAGTTTTTTAACCTTTGAAATCGTTTGTTTCAGATTCTGACACGAAAAATAACACAGTATGCAAGCGGATCTCAATTATCCTTAGCAATTAAGCGTGGGAATAATGTAGTAACGTGGTTGGCTGTTGCCGATGGATTTGCCTCTATTGGTAAGTTTTGTTTTGGCAAAAAAATAATTATATACTTTTCTCTTGCTATGCATTTAACGTCTTGTGTTCAGCCGTAATAATTAGATCAGCGTTGTGGCTATCCAACCAAGGGATGGTTGAAGGGCAAATGTGGTGTCCCTTTCTGTCTGTGAGTCCTTAACCGTGTGCAGAAATATTAGCTAGCTAGCGTATAGTTTTATTATCTGTAGACATTCACTTAATTCCATCGATTTAATCCATACGAAGCTATATTAACTCGTATTTCAACAGGGTTTTATACAGTTTTTCTATACGGCGGCTACATTATGGACACTCTGTTATGCGATAGATATTAGTCGTGTAATACTCGAGAAAGGACCATTGTTCCGAACCTATCATACCATGTGTTGGGGTTTGTCAGCTCTGCTCTGCCTAACGGGCCTTACAATCCTATACTACCCCAACTTCGAGTAAGATAATCTCCGGCACTAACCTTACGTACTAATTTCAATTTTCGTGTAACAAAAAAGATGCCACAATCCGCGTATAAATCCGTTCACTCGAGTGTTACCGAATTTTGTTGTCACGTACCTACCGATACTTATCATCATGGTTACCAATCCAGTACTATACTGGGTTTCTTCCGGGAAAGCTAAAGAAATACTTATTCGACGTATGGCCAAATATACGAGGACAGAACAGCGGTTAGTTCGCAACATGAACCAGCGGTTTTTGGGAATTATTGTGGTTTATTTTATCTGTTGGTTGCCGAACATCGTGAACGCCGTTTTGCTCTGGACTCAATGGGAGTATTTGCCACAAGATTTTCTGATCTTCAATTGGTATTGCATGGTAAGTGTACCTTGACTTCTGACAACCCGGCAATTTTGTTTCTATCAGGCTTGGCTGAATCCTTTGCAAGCGCTATTAAACGCCGCGGTCTATCGAAGCAAGTTTCAAGGCGAGATTAGCTACCGAAACATTCCCATGCCTTATTGGAGGCGGACAGCGCCTTCGGAAGACTCAAGCGACATGTTCCATTCTATTAGCGAAGCTAATGAAGAGACTCCGCTGATCAATGGCACTTAATGTTCTTTTGATGAAAACAGACGCGGATTTTTTTTTTACTTCGTTTGCTTCATGTCACATCAATCGTTATAATGAGTTCTTGATAATGATAGCAATACAACGAAACTACGAAACTCCCGCTGAATTTTAATCCCGCCCCGCGTTCGTGTTGGAATACATCTCGCGCGACCTTGAACTGTTGTTTATCTCGTGCCTTACCCATTGGGCAAGTCTCTAAATTCTTTTTACGAGAAAAACGTTTTGTTTCTGTGTTAAATACGATTAATTTCATGAGACATTTAACAGGACATGGTGATCTGACAATATTGTATAGAAATGACGTCTTTCTTCAAGAAATTTGGTATAAAATACACATATTATTAATTA
Source organism: Lepidurus arcticus (assembly GCA_003724045.1). Lineage (NCBI taxonomy): Eukaryota > Metazoa > Arthropoda > Branchiopoda > Notostraca > Triopsidae > Lepidurus > Lepidurus arcticus. Next base: position 7,693 of record RJJA01000187.1, read on the forward strand.
AGTGTCTGAACTGTAATGCAGCTTGTCTTAAAGCAGGCAAGCCAAAGGAAAAGCCTTCCATTCCTGTGGGGAACGGTGTTAAAATGAACGGTCATAATTCTGTGAACGATTCAGCAATTCTCGTTAAGTCGCAATCTACTCACATTTTAAATGGCGATTTGGGCGGTGAAGATAGCATGACTTTTTCCGAAGACCTACATCATCATAAGAATACCTACGAAGCTGCATGTATTATGGCGCGTAATACTAAGAGTTCCTCACTCGAAGACCTAGGTAAGTTTTGGTAGTCAACTCTTACATGTCCTGACTTTCGTTTCGTTAAGGGTCCCTGTCTGCACAGCAGATACTAGATTTGACGACTGCTAGGCCCATCAAATCTAGGTTGTCTTTACCCGTTGAAGATCTGCTCATGGATTCCGATGCGTCCCCTTTTTTTTTGCAGTTCATGGATTCAAAACATCTAAGTTACCTGGCCAGATTTTGTCAAGAAGCTTGTACGTTTTCACATCAGTATTTACCAATAAGCTATGACTCGCCATCGAACAGAAGTAGACGATCCTTCGATTCTCACGACGATTCCATTAAGTTTTCGCTCCATTCTCCCTTACCACCTTCAGTTCGACTCTCCCTATCGAGCAGTTCCGGATTTTCAGAGCGAAGTTCTTCACCCCTTGGTGAAGAATTCAAACTTCGGAAATCCAGCCGGGCAGAAGAACTGACTAGTGAGCGTTGTGAAAGTGCCATGAGAATATATAAGACTTATTTGGAATCGGATTCCAATCCTGTCATATCAGACGATGATATACGCATCCGAATAGAAAGCAGGTTAAAATCAGGACATTGGATTGACCCTCATGTTTTCGAGGAAGCCCGTCAATCTGTTCTCAGTGAAATTCGAAAGTAAATCCTTAACATGTAAGGAATTAAAGACTTAATTAAATCTTTAATAGGTATTATGAAGAATATCAGCAAAGCGTATTCCATTACCGGCACCAGATGAACCTCTTAACCAGCAGCAGAGTTTTGTTATCTGATATCCTCTATTGTGAACAAACTTTATTCTACTTTGTAGAGGTAACCTTCGAACTTTTCTGTTGAACTCTAGCCTCAGTTTTGTTTTTCTAGTACATGGAGCAAGAAGGAAGAAGTAATACAATGGAATTTTGGCTAGCAGCTGATACCTTCCGACAAGAGTTACAAGTTGGAAAAGTCAGTGGTCAACAAGCTCAAGATGACGCCATGGTTTTATACGATAAGTAAGTAGTATTTGTAAAGTAACCAAAGCTGGAACCCCACATCTTGTTGTTTCTATTTTTTGCAGATATTTTTCTTTGCAAGCATCCAAACCCTTGGGACTTGATGACGCAGTTCGCTTAGAAATAGAAGAAAATATATGTCGAGTGGAAGGTCCACAATGGGACTGTTTTGAAAGGCCCATAAGGATGGTTTGTCATGATTTAGAAAAAGTAATAGCGACGTGACCTGGTTTAAGCTGCGATACTAATCTGTCACAATTCTTAGCATTACCTACCGGCTTTTCTGTCGTCACAGTTGTTTTTCAAATATTTATCCGAGTTAATTGCTGCCATTCAAACAAGCCCACAGAACCTCAAAGTGCTCTCAGGTAAACTTTCCAAAATGGATTTATCCTTAATAAATTAAAAAAAATTTCTAGGGTCAGACAGTACGTTAAATAGCGAAACAAGCGCCGTGAGCATCAGTGCTCAGAATACTTTACTAGCGATGGGGACTGTTGGGAATCATGGTATTCGGCAGAATCGTATCCTGCGAAACGTTGATGACAGGGATATGTGCATAGATTCGAGAGAGTTGAACGACCCCGATACCTTATGGAAAAGGAAAAAGTACAAATCGCTAAGCATTGGCAAAATTAACGCCCTAGGAAGATTCATAAGAGAAATTGAGCCAGAACCGGTTAAGAAGTCAGGTGATTAGGTTTCTATTTTGGTTATACTCATGTACTGAAATTAAATATTAGAATCCAAGCTTTCGAAGGCTGTCAGACGATTCGTATACTTGGAAGAAGACAAAGTAAACCGTTGTTACAAATTCGAATGAAATGTGTTAACCCTAACTTACTTTTAGGCCCAAGAAGAATTAGCATGGCAAGTTGCAGAAATGATTGTGAAGGATGTTACAGCAATAACGCTCGGTATCGACCCTTGTGTGACTTTACCACCTCCTAAGTCCCTGCCTCCCAGTCTGAGTTTCGAATAATACTTAATTTCTATCTTTGTCCCCTATCCCTGTGACACAGTTTATACCTAAATTGTCTTCCGTCTTTTCTGAGTTCTAACTTATTTTATTGCATTGTCATATTCGGACGTCATTTGGGTTGAAAGTGGGAAGAGGCGAGAGTAAGGCCGTGCTAGTCGTGTACGTAAAATCAATCCATAAGTTTCGACTGATTTATCCAGTCCTGCCTGTGATTGGGAGTAAGAAATGTAAACTGAAAAGATTGCTTTAGTCCTGTTGAAAATAGATTATTTGGGGTATCACGATGCCTGCGTTCTTGTAAAATACTACGTTTTGAGTTTATTTATTGTTTTATGCTCCAAACTTCGATGCTGTTCGTAGTTGGCGCCTCAATTTGCACATGACTAAAGGAGCCAATAGGTGAGCTTCAATGTCGCCTTGTATGAGTCGTCTCCGCACGGGGTGGTCGTCTTCGTTTTCCGGATAACTTTGGCAGTGATCTTTTGAAAGTCTCGTCTTCAAATGGCTCTGAAAACTGCAAAAGATGCGATAGTTATTAATGGTGAACAAGAGAACAAAAGCAGCAAAAATGCAGGTAAAGGCTAAATATTATACAAGACAAAGTATAAGGTAATATGAGTATGGTCGTTTCGTCAAAAAAACGTGGTGTCCATTAAACAGTCATTTGGATTACACAGTGTATATTATGCTTTGTTACCTTTTTTTAAATGAAATTTCCAATCGATGTATTTTAAAATTAATTTTCCCGATTTCTTCTAAAGCAGAATCACCGAAGCTAAAAAATGAAGAGGCTCAAGAAACGGACAAAAAAGACGAAGGAAAATCTGACGAAGACAAGGCTGAGGAATCAGATGATCAAAAGAAAGACAAAGATGACCAAGAAGTGGTTTTCATCCAAGATTTGGGTTTCACCGTGAAAATTTCAGCTCCCGGAATTGAACCCTTTGATATCCAAGTCTCCAGCATGGAGTTGGTCCAGGAAATTCATCAGTTACTCATGGATAGAGAAGATACTTGTCATCGCACCTGTTTCTCTCTTCAGTTGGATGGTAACACGCTGGACAATTTCGCTGAGCTTAAATCCATCGATGGTTTGAAAGAAGGATCATGCATTAAGGTAAACCGGCTTGAACTCTCCTAAAACAATTAATATCCAAATAAATCTGGTAATAGGTAGTGGAAGAGCCATACACCATGAGGGAAGCACGAATTCACGTGCGGCATGTAAGGGACTTACTAAAATCGTTAGATACTACGGATGCTTATAATGGAATGGATGGAAGCTCTTTAGCCTTCCTGAATGTTGTCACCCAAGGTGATATCATGGGTGAGTACCGTATTCCCCGTGATGGGTGTGAAAAATTCAGCTATGTCCTTTTAATAGAATTTGAACCACTTACAATAATGAAACTTGTTGAAACTTGTTAGAAGATATGACTTGCTAAAAATTCTTCATTGTAAATACTTAGAGAGTTTAATCTGTGCTTTTTCATGAACACGCAAATCTATTCTGTTCCTTTAGATTGTTTAGGAGCGGTAATGACATTTTTAATCGATATTCATTATATAAAGAAAGAAAGACAGTTGAACGGTGGCCATCATGCAAAACGAATGCTGGTTTGGTAACATTGGCAGTTGTTGCTCACTACAACCGATAAAAATTTATCGTGTGGTTAAACAAATGCAAATATAGCTTATACCAGGGGTCAGAATCTGTTAGCTTTAAATGAAACCCTATTTTGGTTGCAACTAAAATGTAATTACCCTTTTATGCCGCTAGTTGCTCTTAAAGGCAAGTTTGGGCTTTTATCTGCAGTATAAAAATGACTAACTTTAGTCTTGTCTTACCCTTAACAGAGAAAAAGAAGAGTCGCCCGGAGAGCGTCGATTGCACGCCGCCTGATTACATTCTGCCTGGATCTAAGGATCGTCCTTTGGCCCCTTTGCAACCGCAAGTGAAGGAACAGAAAGGACCGTCTTGTGCCAAAGTAATTCCTCGTTCTGAATATAATGTCTTGGAACTAAAATTATGTCGCATAGGTTCTTACAACCTCTGGCTGGAATCCTCCTCCTGGCTTCCGCAAACTACGGGGTGATTTGCTCTACTTGTATGTGGTTACGCTTGAAGACAAGCGTTATCATATTACAGCATGTACCAGAGGCTTTTACCTCAACCAGTAAGTTACTTAACCTTTTCATATTTTCAAGCATAAAAGCGATAATTATTTTTTCTTCCTTTTTTTGGTTAGATCCACTGATGATGACTTCAATCCAAAGCCGGCTACCCCTAATCATCTGTCGCACTCCTTGATTGAACTATTGCAGCAAGTTTCCCCGTCTTTTAAGCGAAATTTTGCCACCCTACAAAAGAAGCGTACGCAACGTCATCCTTTCGAACGTGTGGCAACACCCTACCAAGTTTTTACTTGGATTGCACCTCCTAGTGAACACAGCATCGATGCCATCCGTGCGGAAGACGGTAAATTCGTCTAAAATTATTTTTATCACTAAAAAATATTATTTACAACTTTTTCAACTTGGGCATGTTTTGCAGCCTTCTCCTCCAAGTTGGGGTACGAGGAACATATTCCTGGCCAGACTCGTGACTGGAATGAAGAGCTTCAAACAACACGGGAATTGCCCCGCAAAAACTTACCTGAAAGACTATTGCGAGAACGTGCCATTTTCAAAGTACATAGCGACTTTGTAGCAGCTGCGTTGCGTGGTGCTCAAGCTGTAATTGACGGAAATGTCATGGCCATCAATCCAGGGGAAGAAGCCAAGATGCAAATGTTTATTTGGAACAACATTTTCTTCTCTTTGGGCTTCGATGTCAGGGACCACTACAAAGAGCTGGGAGGGGATGCTGCAGCATATGTCGCACCGGTAACCTTTGTTTATCCCTTTTTCTCTAGTTTTTAATACGGTCTTTGTTTTCTCCGGATTGCAGAGGAATGATTTACAAGGCGTGCGCGTGTACTCGAATGTGGACTTGGAAGGATTGTATACCTTGGGAACTGTTGTCATTGATTATCGTGGATACAGAATAACGGCCCAATCCATTATACCTGGCATTTTGGAACGCGAGCAAGAGCAATCGGTTGTTTATGGCTCCATTGATTTTGGCAAAACTGTCGTAACCCACCCAAAGTACTTAGATCTGGTAAGGATATGAATTAGAATTGATTACGGATTTATTTCTTACTGTACGTTTTAGTTGAACAAAGCGGGTCAGCAACTGAAGATTTTACCGCACAAGGTCCTGAACGACAAGAACGAAGAAGTGGAATTGTGCTCATCGGTGGAATGCAAGGGCATCATTGGCAATGATGGACGACACTATATCTTGGATTTGCTGCGTACTTTTCCTCCCGATGTCAACTTCCTGAAACGTAAGCTAAAACTTGTAGTAATATTGGGGGGAAAAGGCGTTTTTCTCAAACAAACAATATTTAGTGGAAGGGGAAGAGTTGAGCAAAGAAGCAAGAGCGTTGGGCTTCCCAATCGAGCACAAGCACAAGTTATGTACCTTAAGGCAAGAGTTGATTGACTCCTTTGTTGAGTAAGTTAGATGTTTGTGTCCCAGCAATTATTTCTTAATTAACTTATTTTATTTTTAGAGCTCGTTATATGATGTTTATCAAGTTTGCCGCGTATCATTTGCAACAAGTTGGCCTTAAAAAACAAAAGAATGATAGATCGTCGCAAGAAAAGGACTCTGTCAAAGCTGTAACCGAGAAAGAAGTAGTTAAAGATGAAGATGGGAAAGGCTTTGAGCCCGAAAAGGAGGCTGAAAACCAATTGGACTCGGATGAAGCTAAAAAGATTGTCGAAAGCATTACGGATTCCATTACAAGTGGTGAAAAGCAAGACGGTAAGTTTCTAAATTGTTGTAGGCCTCATGAGGTTGGTTAACAGTAATCGTGTATGTTCTATAGTCGAAGAAAGCACAAAGGAAATCGTGAAGAAAGCCGCCCAAGCTGTGGGATCTCTGAAAGAAACCGAGTTCGATATTCGTTTTAATCCTGATGTCTATTCGCCTGGTGTCAAGCATACCACTTCGAGTCCTGACCAGCTGAAAAAGGAAAGGCAGTTGGTGAAAGATGCGGCTGATTTCTTGTTAACTGTTCAAATCCCCACTTTTGTAAGTTTTGTCTCTAATCTTTCTGTTTTCCAATTAGCCTTCTCACGTTTAGTATTTGAACTCCAGATTCGCGATTGCTTAGACCATAGTGCTGCACCTTTGGATGGAACTACTTTAATTGAGTCTATGCATCATCGCGGCATCAATATCCGTTATTTAGGAAAAGTTGCAACTATGTTGGGGAAAGTGCCCCAGTTAGAGTACGTTTATTGTATTGCCGTGTGCGAGTTGATTGTCCGTGCCGCCAAGCATCTCTTTACCCAGTATATGCAGGTGAGTTTATCAGATGAACTGTATAAAATTACACAAATCTAACATGTGGGTTTTTCCGTAGGGGGTGGAAATGATGTCATTGTCAGCAGCCGTAAGCCACTTCCTAAATTGTCTCCTCTCTTCTTGCCCAACGCCTGTTGCAGCCACAGGAGCTGATGAAGTAGGTCTAATTTAATTTAAGTTTTAAATTTGAATTGACTTTTGGTACATTTTCGAAATATTCTAGTTGCAAAGCAAGACAGCCAAACGACGTAATAAGCGCAAAGGAAAGCAAAACCCAGCACTAGCCAATGACAGCAATGAGTGGGCTTCTTTGACGCCTAAAGCCCTCTGGGCTCAATTAAAGTCGGAATTAAAGGCTTACTGGGATTTCGATTTGCAAGCCGATGGAGTGGATGTCTGCGTGGAGAAATATTTGCTGCAAAAAATATCCTTGCTCAGGTATGCTCATCGTTATTATCAAGAGACCTTTAAGCTATTTAGTTTTGTAGGGCCAGTTGCATTAAAATGGGTATCCAGATTTCACTGAAGGAATATGCTTTCGATTCCAAGAATCGCAATACTTTCTTTGAAGAGGATGTAATCAATTTGAATCCGGTTGTAAAACACATCAATCCAAGGGTATGCAAAACCCAAGCCACGAAAACATTCCTGTAATCTGTTACTGCAATTCTTCTAGGCAACTGATGCATTTAACTTTTATACGACTGGTCAGCAAAAAATCCAGCAAGGCTTTTTGAAAGAAGGCTATGAACTAATTAGCGAAGCTCTGAACTTACTAAACAATGTGTACGGCGCTATGCATCCCGAAATTGCTCAATGCTTAAGAATGTTGGCCAGGCTAAATTATATTATGGGAGAGCATGGGGAAGCCATGGCTTTCCAGCAGAAGGCTGTCTTGATGGCCGAAAGGGTAAACGGGTACGATCACCCCTATACCATTACGGAATACGTAAGTTTTGCAACGCCAGTTTTCCTGTAGTACAGTACTTGGTTCTAGACGCACTTGGCTCTGTACTGCTTTGCCAATAATCAAATCAGTACTGCTCTTAAGCTGCTTTACCGTGCAAGATACTTGGCTCTGGTCGTGTGCGGAGAAAGTCATCCTGAAGTTGCGTTGTTGGATGTAAGTTATAACTACTTTATTAACGTTAGGCGGAAAACTAATTTTGCACATGTAGAGCAATATTGGATTGATTTTGCACGCAGTGGGCGAGTATGATCTCTCGTTACGATTCCTAGATAAAGCTCTAGCTTTGCACATCAAATTTTATGGACCACGGTCATTGAAAGTAGCCGTTTCGCATCATTTGGTGGCCAGGACCCAAAGCTGTATGGGAGATTTCCGTTCTGCGTTGCAAAACGAAAAAGAAACGTATGCTATCTACAAACAGCAAGTGAGTTTATTATTATTACAAATATTTGTTAATAACTCGTTATGGCCCAATTGTCATTAATTACAAATAACTAATCGTCGTTAGTTAACAATCGTCGATTAGTTATAATTAATCGATTATTGATATATTTCCTTTTTAATGTGATAAAAGTATTAAACTAAATTTTGTTTGCCTTATCTAGTTAGGTGAAGAGCATGAGAAGACCAAGGAATCCTCCGAGTGCCTTCGTCATTTGACGCAGCAAGCTGTGGTATTGCAAAAGAAAATGAACGAATTGTATCAAGTGAAAACAGGCAGCGGTGCAACTGGAACTGTCAATAATTTGCCCATGCCGCCCATCCAGATCCAGCCTCCTTCCATGAGCTCGGTGCTGGATATGCTCAACGTGATAAACGGCATTCTTTTTGTCCAGATAAGGTATGAAGAACGCAACAGATGGCGAAGGTTTTAATTATGATTTTTGTGTCTTTTTTTAGTCCGCAAGATATTGAGACTTTCCGTGCCGAATTTGAAAAGAGACAACAAGGTGAAAGCGGGTCTACGGACAAATTGAAGATAACGGAGAGCAGTCCAGAACAAGATGCTATAGCACCTTCAGCTAGTAGTACAAGTTGAAGGGAGTTATGAAAATATTTGGAGTTGGGTAGGGTTGTGCGTTATTGACAGACAGAGAAAGCCAGAGAGAGATTTAATTCGCTAGCATTTGTCATCATCACTCGTATCGTAGTCCATTGTAGTCATTTTGTATGCAGAGTACTTCAAGGAGGCTGAGATTGTAGTGTGCTCACATTGGCTGCTGGGAGGGGCAAAGTTGCAAGGTTAAAGCATTCAACGCTGAACAAATAACCCATTCTCTAGCGCAGCTTTCTTCATGTGCTTCCTATTCGGGGAAGTTGGAAAAACGTAGAGGCATTCCTAGAATTGTTGCATTTATACGTTGGGAAAAAAAGGAACAAATTTGGCCATTGTTTATTGGGGTTTATGTTTTGTTGAAGAATCTCGAACAATGGCCAGTTAGTTTCTGAAAATCCTTTGGAGATTAGTTAATTGTAGAGAACGGTATCAGGTTAAACTGGGCAATATATTAGGGCGTGCCAAATGTAGGAGCTAGTCAGAACAAAAAAGGCCCCCTTCGAACCTTTGCTACTTATCCGTAGTTGTTCTTTTATATGGATAAGCAAGTTCATTTTTTTAATCAGTATATTTTGAGTCTTATATTTTGCATGCCTCAGCAGCCAATGAAATGCGCCCGTTTTTCTAGCGAGAGAAGAGTGTTTGTAAGGTGTGCCATGGCCTGATCATTGGCAAATCCTTTATTGTAAGAAAAAGTCGAGTTTATTTCGTGTTTTCTTTTGAAACGTCTTCACTAACAGCAGTACTTGTGCTGCTGCATGTGGAAACACCGCTACTTAATCTGTTTTTCAGGTATTGGAGAACTTGATGCATAGCTTCTCGGCCTAGTTCACCTTCAAGCCAATTAAAGTGCAAAGCAATAGTGGGACCGGCTTGTTGTATCTGCAAGGAGCAACGCAAGGCTATGGAATTGCCTTCTTGGGTTGACCCGGTATCACCGTTCTGGTCCGTTTTTGGACGTTTCAAAGGTGGCTCATCCGTTTCCGCCTCGTTTGTTCTAGGCTTTTCTAGTTCCGCAGTTTTGGTTTCTTCAAACGAAGTTTCCCAAGTCTCCGAATCTCGTTTGATTCGGCGTCTTCTGCGTCGATCGTGAGACCATGTATTTCTCGCCGCATTGAGGGTATACGAAACGGACTTCTTGGATAATTTCTCCAAGGTGAACTCGACCTAACAAACCCTTTATCCACCCTCTAAAATAGGTTTAGTTTCTATCTTTACTTGAATGTCGGTCAGAATTGTTCGAATTTTGTTAGCGATTTCTTGAATGTTATAGTTTTCCGTACGAGGGACCAGATAAGTAAGTGGTTGTTTCTGCTTTACTTTCTTAAAGTGGGACGTATCTGAAAATTGGGTATCTGGTTGGAATGTCCAAGCAATACCCCAGCGCATTGTATTCCCTTGGCAAAATTCGGTACTGCTAATTGAAGCCACCTGGGTATTCCCTAGTGCTTGTTTCACTGGATTGACGCTGGACTTGTGTCCGAGCATTGTAGTAAAAATTCTAAAAATAAATTACAGTTTGATTTATCGATACTTAACTTCATTTGTATTTTTACCGGATCTGGTCTTTGAGTTGAACGCTTTCCTCAATAAGTGTTTTGACGAAAGCCACCTCGCCACCTTCTACTACTGTTTCCGGCAGACTGCCGGTTGGGGTACTATGGGGTTCGTGGCGGTTAGATTTTCTTGATTTGTTTTCTGAAATTGCGTCTTTCTCGTTCGCAAAGAAAGGAGGATTGCACATAGAGAAGTCGTACACAGTCTGTGGATCCAATCGACCCACTAGAATTGGTTCCCCTTCCGACTTCGAAACTAGGCGTTATTCTATTACGCTTTTATGCCTGACTATACGGTAGAAAAATACCTTGAATCAGATTGCCGAGATTGTTAGCTTCCACGTTTTTCTTAGCATATTCACAGTTTAGGTCATCTTTCTCTATAGCCAGCATCTTCCATCCGTGTTTCCTTCCAGCCAGCAAAGGATATACGCAAGAAGCACCGGTTCCTTCGATAGCAGACAGTTTTAACATATAATAATTAAATATAAATTTGATTAAAAACCTATGTCTATGCCATTGATGCTCTCTGTTTTGGGACTTAGCAAATCTTCAATCCAGAGTATATAGTTAAGGCGCAAAGGAAGAGTAGGAACTAGCCTGTTTGGTGGCAAATCCAGCAAGAGATTGAAATCTCGTTGCAGCAAACATGTTGTAAGGGCACGTAGAGCATCAGGGTCTTTATAGTCCAGTATTATTTTTCCTGCCAGGCTCTGAAACGGGAACCAGAAAATGGTATTATAAAAACTTCTGTTTACATGTTCTTGGTTGATTTTGATAATCGCACCTGTTTAGCATGCTTTCTGAATTCTGGGTAATCCAAAGCAAGCCGTCGAAAGTCTGGTGGTATTTTATAGGGATTTCTTGGGTGCATAAACTTATTAAGCGACATTATTATTAGTTCTTACAATATAAACGCACGTGACGTTTTCCCGCGGTCCACGATTTTTTAGTCCCATGGATTGCCGCTACAATCGCTGCCTTCGTGAAAGTACTCCACGTCACCTGTAAAATAAAAACAATGGAGTTTTTACGAATTACGTGATAATTTGAAGCGAGCAGGTCGCCCAGAGTTTTAAAATCGATACATATGTGTATTTTTAACAGTAATTTATTAGTGTTTCAAAGGTGAAAGCAGGCGTGAGTTTTCCAGCTCACACTTCCACTCCCGTGTTATTTTTTTTTTCGGTCGGGGCTGGGGGGATTCTGTTGCTGGCAGATTACCAGTGTTTTTCCCATTCATATTTTTTAAAGCTCCGTTTTTATTCTTATTCCGCCATTTGAAGTCTTTGCCCTGTTATAATGGCTGATAAAGAGATGGATGGTTTTACCAAAAATGGCTCAGCGGTTCCCAACGAGGTATCTTCTTGATAGAAGTTTAAATAAATAACTATAAATGTGTAGTAGTTGCTAAGATACACGTTTTTAGGGAGCAGCTATTAAGGTTACAGCACATAGTAAGATGACGCTACTTAGGCAACAAATGGAAGAGAATAGGAAGAAGCTTCAACGAAGAGAGCAAGAGATATCAAATTCCAAACGAAATTTTGAGCAACTGATGGGCAGTTTCGAAGGAATGGAAAGGTCGCTTAGCATTTCAAGCGTAGCTAGTGAATCCGATTTTGCTGTGTCCGACACTTCTGCCTCTACAAGAAACCCTAAGGAAATTTTTTCGCCTGATGATTCCAGGTCTTCTTCTTACGACAAAGACTGCCAGCTTCTCAAGGTACGCAATCATTTTTTGGGTTTATAATAACACCTTTTGTTTTCTATATTGCATTGTGCGCTGTAGTCTAAGTTGTCCAAGGTTGAGGAGGAGAAGAAGAAGATCAAAGAAGAGTGCGATAAACGGTATCGTAATTTGGATGAGCTCAACAAAAGCAATGAAGAGAAATGTTCCAAACTGAAGTCCGAAAATGCACAGCTCTCTGAAAAAGTCAAGCTGCTTACCAACACCACCGACAAACTCGAAGAGGAGAAGCGCAAATTGAAGGAAGAACTCAACGATAAGGAAGATGAAAAGGAACTGGGTCAAATTGAAGTTGAAACTCGTTACAATCACTTACGGAAAGAGCACCAGCAAATGCAAGACAGGTTCCATTATCTCCACGAGGAAGTAAACGGCAAGAACCAGCTTATCTCCGATTGGAAAACACGTTACCAGTCCCTCGAAGAAACCTACGAGGAAATGAGTAACCGCTACCAAGTTCTGTCAGCGCAGTCCAAATCGTTATCAAACGAGCAACAAGAAGATGACCAGGTCTGGAAAAATCGCTATCAGCTTCTGGAATCCGAGCTCGAGTCAGTCATGCAGAATAAACAGGATCTCGAAAAGGATTACAAGGAGCGTTGCGACGAGTTAAATATCCGAATTCAGTCACTGGAGTCCGAGAAGGAAAAGCAAGCAGAAGATTTGCAAACTGCCCAACAACTCCTGGATCAGGAGCGCGAAACGAGTCAATCCTTGCGAGTTGAGCTTACTTCTTTTGAATCTGAAGCTGGTCGCTTTACGCAGCTACTCCTCGAGCACGAAGCTCTGAGCAAAGAATTCCAAACTTTGAAAGATGCTTACGAGAAGCAAAGTGAAGATTACGGCTATTTAACTCACAAATACCAAGAAGTATCCCAATCTAATGGACCCCAACCTCAGTCTGTACCAGTTTCTCCCAATGATGCTGCTTCTGCCAAATCCAAGAACCAGCGTGGGAAGAAAAAGGCTAAGAAATTCAGCGAACTGGTTCCCCAACCCACAGTAAATGGAAGCGACACTGCTCCCAAGGCTGATGTTATGCTCCCCAACGAAATAACTGCCCTAGAATCCAAATTGGAAGAGGCTCTTCAGAGTAAAGAATTGCTGGAGGCTGAAAAGTTAGCGTTGACAGGCCAATGGCGACAAGACGTCCAAGAGCTGTGTGCATCCTTACTGGACAACTTGAATAAACTCTCTCAAGCGGAAGAGCTTATTCGTACATTACACGATCGTCTGAATATTTTGGAAGCTCGGCAGCACCAGCCGGTAGCAGAGCATTTCGATGAGAGCTGGAAGGCTGAGAGAGCAAGTCTAGAAGCTGACCTATCCCATATGCAGCAAGAGTTGAGTAAAAAGGAAAGCGAGGTTAGCCGACTAAAGCTCGAACTGACCGAATGGGGCACAAGCGAGGAAATGGAATCACCTCAAGATGCAGGCAAATTTGAAAAAGATTTCACGAATTTAGAAGCTCAGATAGCGTTGAAAGAAGGCGAATTGGAAGACGCTAACCAGGAGCTGTCGTTACTGCGTGCGGAATTGGAAGAATTGCGAGCTCAGACTGGTGACGAAGCCGGAAACGCGCAAGGAGAAATTTTCAAGCTGAACGCCAAACTGAAGGATCTGGAATATTGGTTGTCTGAGCGAAATAACGCCATCCAAGTTTTGGAACAAGATTTGCAAGCCAAATGCGGGTTAGTTCAGGAATTGAAGCTGCAGGTGGAAGTCGATTCCCGCACGTTGCGCAACGCAGAAGAACAACTGGCAGATGACGCAGCGAACCGAGAGGCATTGGAGGAGCGACTGGAAGGTAAAGAAGCAGAAGTTCAACGGTTGCACCAAGCCCTACGGAAACTAGAAGCTTTGGCCCAAGGCATGGATACTCAAGTGTTGGAAAAATCTGCGGAACTGATGCGTTTGAACGAAGACTTGCAAGAAGCTGAATTGGTTTTGAACGAAAAAGATGCTAAGATTAAGACCCTGGTTGAAGAGAATCACGATTTAAAGATCAAACGTGATAGCGACGCGGATTCATTCGCTAATTTTACCGAGATATCGAAACATTGTAAAACCCTGGAAATGCAATTGCAAGATAGAGAAGACCAGTTGCACAAACTGCAGAGCTACAACAATCTGTCAGTCGCGCACGTACAGGAAGCCGAAGGCTCGCGTAAGGAATCCGAGAGCCAATATCAAGCCTTGAAGGAACAAATGAAGCAGACCCAGGGTCTTTTAACCGAGAAGGAGGACGCGCTCGAAAAACTGACTGAAAAGTACAAGAAAGTGGCGGCGCTTTTAAAGCAAAAATTGGTTTTGATCCAAAACTTGGAGGCTAAATCAAAGTCCCAACCAGCGGCTGCAAAAGCAGTGACTGGTGCGCCTACTGGTTCTGAACTTCAAGCTTTGACGGACCACGTGGCCAAATTGGAAGCCTCCAACAATCTGTTGTCAGCAGAGCTGCAGCAAAGAAAATCCGACGTAGTGGCGCTGCGTGATGAAATTTCGGCCAAGGACCAGATCTTCGCTGCTAACGAGCAGGATATGCGTCAGTTTTACGAACAAGAACTCGTGCAATTACATCAACGGTTAGGGGAAACCGAAGAGGCATTGAAAAGCCGATTAAGCGAGGCGAAAACTGAGATTGCGACTCTGAAACGCGATTTGGAATCTTCCAGCTGTCTTGTAGATGAACTTAATCGAGGAATTGCGAGCAGCCGAGCTCGTGTGGACGAGCTCGAAATCCAGTTCCGTGAAACTGTCCAGCAAGTTTCTGAAACCCAGTTGCAGTCCTTGCAAGAAACGGGTTCTCGTGCGTTGTCCGAAGTTGCGACCTTGCAAGAGCAATTAGCCCAGTTGGTAACCGTCTGCGATCGGCAGTCAGCAGAGCTGGAGCAAAGCAAAATAAACGTTGTAGCACTTCGCGAAGAAATCATGGCCAAGGATGAAATGCTGTCTGTCAGCGAGCAGGATTTACGTCAGGTTTACGAAGAGCAGCTCACGCAGTTGCACCAGCGTTTGAGCGAAACGGATGAGGCTTGGAAAGGCCGTCTAAGCGAGGCGGAAAGCGAGATTGCGACTCTGCAACACGATTTGGAGAAATCAAGCCATCTTGTCCATCAGCTCACCCAAGAATTTGAATGCAGTCGAATTCGAGCTGATCAACTGCAAAGCCAGTGTGATGCGTCTATTCAGCACGCCAGCACTTCGGAAAGCCAGCTGTGTTCCTTGCAAGAGAATTTAGCAATAACACAGAACTACTTGCAAGACGCAGAGAAACAGATTGCAGCTTTGGAGACGGATTTGGACCGTTGCAAGTCTACTATGGAGAAGCGTACTACAGAGCTGTCGCAAGCACAGCATCACATCGCCGCTTTGTCAGCGGCCCAAGTGTCCCCGGCAGAACTACGAGAAGCTCAAAACCATAACGAGCACTTGCTTAGCCAAGTAGGAAGCCTAGTGGATCAGTTAAAAAGCGCCGAAGAGGATCGACAACGTCTAGAAGATCAGATATACTCGTTGGAACAATCCCTAAGCGAAGTTAATGCTGAATGTGATGCCGCCCGAAATGAAAACAAGACCTTTTATGAAGAGCTGCAGACGTTACGCGAACGGTTACGTTTTTCGGAAGAGTTTAGCGAAAAGCTGCGTGCGCAGTTGGTTGAATCACAGCAAGAAGCCGAGCAGGTGAAGATTCAAGATCACCACAATCAATCTGCGAATGTAGCATTGGAACAGGAATTGACTGCTTTGCGGGAACAACTGGAGCAGCTTACGAGCTTGGAAAATGAGTTGTTCCAAGTACGTGGAGCGTTGGCCGATGCGTTGCAAAAGTACGAAGAAGCCCAAGCACGTGTCGTTCAACTGGAAGCAATGACTGCCGCTAGTGAAGCGGAGAACGAATTAGAAGTGGTGAAAATGCAATGGGAAGAGTCCCGTCGCGGTCATGAATACTATTACCAAGAATGCCAAAACGTGTTTGCCCAGTTGGAGTATGCCCAAGCTGAATTAGCACGTATCCAAGCCGAATTAGAAACTTCCGAAACGGCGAGAGCCGATCTTATTCAAGAGTTAGAAGAAAGTCGAGTCAAGTCTGAAGAATATCCACTACATTTTGCAACGCTGACCTCTGAGCGTAATAATCTGGAAGAAGAAATGAACCAAGTGAGAGAGTCTTTCGACCAATACCGTTCCAACATGCAAAGTCAGGTCACACAGTATCAACAAGCGTTACAGCTCCTTAAAACGAGCTATGCGGAAACCAGGGTGCAAACAGAAGCCTATTTAAAACAAGGGCGGGATGATTTGTGTCAAGATTTAGCCATTTCCTTGGCAAAGTGGCAAGAATTGGAAAGTATTATTCACCCAGTCCAAGTCCAGTTGAGCCAAGAGCAAAATCACTCGGCTGCCCTACAATCTCAACTCGAAGGAATGGTTACGCAGATG
Source organism: Lepidurus arcticus (assembly GCA_003724045.1). Classification (NCBI taxonomy): domain Eukaryota; kingdom Metazoa; phylum Arthropoda; class Branchiopoda; order Notostraca; family Triopsidae; genus Lepidurus; species Lepidurus arcticus. The sequence continues at coordinate 24,124 of RJJA01000187.1, forward strand.
GAGGGACTGCAAAGTACCTGCGACTATAACTTGGCCCAATGGCATGCTTTGGAAGCGGAATTGGAGCGCGTCAAAGCTGAGCATACTACGCCGGATTTGGCTCAGGCGGTGGACGAATTGAAAGCGCAGTTATTGGAAAGCCAGAAGAATGTCGAATACTACACCCAAGAATGGCACAACCAAAACGCCCAGCTTTGGCATTTGGATGGTCTGCTGCGTTCCGCCCAGCAAGAATGCGAAGAAACCAAAGCGGCAAACGCGATTCATACCCAAGAATTGGCAGATTTGAAGGTTGAATTAGAACAGGTTACCCAAGAACGCCAGCATTACCAGGACGAATGGGAAAAACTAACTTTGAGCAGCGAAGAGAGTGTAGCTCTAATTTCGGGTTTGCAGAGCGAAATTGCAGCACTGCAGAAGTACCAAGAAGATTTTGAAAGCCAGACGGAAACATTGGTCGACACCCAGAAATTGCTCAGTGAATTGAACAAGAAATCGTTCGATTATGAGCAAGCTACTGAAGTCCTCCGCGTGCAGTTGTCAAGCGAGCAGAATGTCCGACAAGCGTTGGAAATGAAAGAAGAGAAACTGCGTGAACAGGTCCGCAATTTACAAGGACAGTTGGAGCGTTTGCAGGTCGATTTGAGCGAGTTGCAAAGTTTAATGACGACCAAGACTGAGCAAGTTGAATACTACCAAACTGAGTGGCAAAAGGCGGTGAATCAACTTGACGGCTTACACAGCGAGCTGAGCTTGGTCAGAAGTCGAGAAGAAGCTTCTCAAACGTCCCATCAGGAATTAGAAGAGCTTCATCATCAATGGCAAGAGCTACAAGCCAAGTATGACGCGCTCGAAAGGGAAGCTCGCGTTGCCAAAGCCGATAACCAAGAGTTGGTGAACACGGGCGTGGAACAAGCTGGCGAAATAGCCGAATTGCTCGCTGTAGTGAAAGACCTCGAACAGAGCGTGAGCATATCGGAGCAAACACGTTCAACAATGAACGACGATATCCTGCAGCTGAGAGGCATGTTGAGTCAAGCCGAAGAAGACAAGAGTAATTTGCAGAGCCAAATTGACCAGATGCAGAATCAAATTACGACTTTACAAAGCGAAGCTGGGCACGTAGAAACTTCTTCCGAAAATCTGTCTAATCAGGTCACAATTCTACAGGCAGCGCTGCATGAGAAGGAAATCCAATGGGCTGCCCTGACGCAAGACTTTGAGCGATTGCAGAGGGACCGCCGGAATTTGCAACAAGTCTGTAATCTGTTAGAGGAGGAAAAGGAGGAGTTGGAAGCCAAATTGGCAGCTTTGGAGTTGGATAAAGAAACGTGGGAAACTGACATTTCTCAATTGAAAGACCGCAATGCCACACTGCAAGCAGAGATTGTTCGCTTGAAGGAAGAGTTGGCCCATAAGCGGGAAAGCGTGCCACTACAGCAAGCCGCAGGGCCGGATAATCGCATGGTGGAAGAATTGGAAAACTTGCTAGCTACTTCGAGGCAAGAAACCGAGCGGTTGGCGGCTGAATTGCAAAGCACCAAAGTCAAAAGTGCGAAATTCCTGCGACAAGTCAAGCAATTGCAAGCTGAGCGCGAAAAATCCAAGTCCCCCAAGCTGGTCGATGATCCATTGCAGCAATTGGCGCAAGAAGAAATGCAAAGCCAGATTGACCAAGCCAACCAATCAAGCAGTGCCCTCAAGGAGAAGTTAACGGTTCTTCAAACCGAACGCGACCGTTTGGCTGCCCAATTAGATGTCATGCATACTGCCCAAGATACTTATTTGGAGCATAAAGAGAAACTGGAAGCGGAGAACTCACTATTGTTGCAGAGCAACAAAGCCCTCTCGGCCACAGTAGCATCTCTGGAGTGGAGAATCAGCGAACTTGAAGAAAATCTGCAGTCGCTGAAGGAATCTACAGTTGAAGAGAAAATGGATACGACCAAAGCTGAGGCAGATCTTAGTGGCGATGCGGAAGTAGTAGAGGAGCCTGTAGTAGCGCATAAAGCTTGGGAAACTACCGATGACAAGGAGCTTGTAAATCTGCGAGAAGAAATTACGTCGCTTTTAGAGGAAAAGGCTCAGTTGGCCCAAGAAAATGAGGAATTCCAAGATGTTTTAGACGAGTTTAAAGTGGAAGTTGATCGCTTGAAGTCTGAAAATGACTTTTACATTGATATCGTTCGACAACTGTCTATGACGGGCACTTTGAGTCCGTCAACCATCGCGAAATTGAGAGAAGAGCTGCAGAGCAGTAACGTGGATTTGGATGTGAGTTTAAGCGAAGACGACTATGCGAACGAGCCGAACTACTGGCAAAAAACGTTGAACGACTTGCAAATGGAAGTCGAGTTCTTGCGCTCGCGTAATTCCATGCTCATGTTCCGCCTTAAAGAAGCAGGGCTGGACTTGGAGGAAGATTTAAGTGAAGAAGATAACCCTGAAGCGCTGGAACTGATGCACATGAAAGCAGCATTGGATAATTCCATGATGAATCTGCACGAGCGAGATGTACGCTGCCAAGAATTAGGATGGGAAATTTCCAAGGTATCTATAATTCTTTTCTATTTTAGGCGGAAGTATCTGACGATCTGTTTCTTTTTTTAATAGCTGGTAGAAGAACGCGATACTTTACAGATTCGATTGTCAGATGCATTGAGGCAGTTGTATGGTCAAGCAGTTCCGGTTGCCTCAGAAGCTGAGTCGCACTTAGATTTAGATAAAAAGTTAGTGGAGTTAATTAATTGAGAAATGGAGACTAATTATTGGGTATGTAGGTTACGTGCTATAAAGGATGCTAGTGTACAAATTGACCGAAATATGCAAGCGTATGGGAAAAATGCACGGGACGCGGGAGAGAAAATTCGTAAGTTGTTTTAACACGGTTTACCGAGCTTGTCTATATTGACGATATACCTATAGAACGTCCTTCGCCTGGTACGACAGCATTGTTGGCCCAGTGGCTTAGAGGAAAAAGGTAAGTTAACTTGATATACTTATGTCTCTTTCAGTATGAATGTAATTAATTTTGTTTTGGTGTTCGTTTTAGCCTTCATCGTGTCCATCATGTGTGAAACCCTCTTTAAAAGGAAAGTTCATAGCTGGATTTGCTGTAAGGAAAGTAAAAGAACGGGTGGCGTTTTATTCAACTTTATTGTTTCAAAAGAGAAGTCAGTTAAGAAGTTAACCAGTAGAAGGGCGGGGAGGGTTAATACAAAAGTTCTGTACAAGAGCTGCAAAGATTCTTTACACACTATTGGCAGGCTCGTCTAATTCAACTTCCATGTAAGCCTATAGTTGAAGAGTTCGTTTTTTAAGATCACTATGTGCTTTTATGTAACGTTAGTTCCAGGCTACGACGTTAAGTTCAAGTTTCTTCTTCTACCTTTACCGCTGTTGCTGCTCTAACTATGCAATGGTTAAAAACCCTTCAAACCCTGCGTTAATTGATTAGAGTATTCCCCAACTGTAATGATTGAAGTCCAAACTTTGGCACACTTGTGTTTTTCGCATCTGTTATATAAGGGGTTAACAATTGCCTCATTAAGAGTTAAAGTTAAGCACACGCAGCAGCACTGCAATGCAATGCAAAAAAACTGCAATGCCACCGAAAAGAAAAAAAAAGGAAACGCAGAAAAACACTAAAGCTGTCTTTTGTCAAAAGTGGGGATAACAGAACCTTATTCAATAATTCATTTGCACTTGGTGCAAAAAAAAGTTGCATGGAGTTTCGTTTCTTTGTGCATTTGCATGGACCTCGGTAATGCACTGATTGCCAAAAAGAGGTTCCAAAAAAGCTGGGTAATTTGTATTTTTTAATTATAGTCACAAAAATATGTCCTCTCTTTGCTGATTCCTTTATCCTAACCTAAAATGTTTCGCGCTGCTGTAGCTTTCGTCCTAGCTTCGTTTCGCAACATTTGGGATGATTAGAGGACGATGCATTTGCTGCGACTCCTTTTCTTGCCGGGCGGTCTTTGGGGAGGTCTCTCCAATGTTTGGAATCGCCGAACCAAACGAACCAGCTCATGGAAAGCCATGTCCACGTTCATACGAAGTTTCGCACTAACTTCCACGTAAGGGATTTTAAGCTGCCTAGCCAGAGTCATGGCTTCATCTGAGCTTACCTATAGAACGAAAAAAACGAAGGTGTTAGCTTAAGGTGTCAAGACTCGGCGGTTTTGTTTAATGTATGCCTTCTTTGCAAACTTACAGCGCGTTGATGCTCCAAATCAGCCTTGTTTCCTACCAGCAACATGGGAAACTCGTCCCTGTCTTTAACGCGTAAGATTTGTCGATGGAATTTGTAGATTTCATCGAAGGAAGATCTGTCTGCCACACTGAAAACCAGCAAGAAGCCTTCTCCAGATCTCATATATTGTTCTCTCATGGCTGAAAATTCTTCTTGTCCAGCCGTGTCCAATACTAAAATGCATTATTTAGGTGCTGGTGCCTTATCTATATAACTTGTATAGTAAATAAAGGATAAGGAAACTTACTGTCGAGCTTAGCAACCACATCATCAATAACGCATTGCTTGGTATATGAATCTTCAATTGTGGGATCATAATCGGTTACGAAGTAACTCTAAAAATGTAAGAGTTTCAGAAAGTTCTCACAAGGGAAACATGCAAATTACCTGAATGAACTGAATGGTAATGGCTGATTTGCCTACACCTCCCCCACCCACTACCACTAATTTGTACGTCTGTGCGCTGCTTTGACGGTCTCCAGCTTTGGACATGTTCGCAAGTAATAAGAACTAAAACTGTTAATTCCTGCACCTGCTCAGAGTCCTGAACTGACAGCCCTCCACTCAGAAAAAGTATAAAATACGACCAGGTTTTCCTAGCCTTTTAAAGTTGCCAAGGACGCCGTCACTATCTTCTGACGCTAGACAGATGACGTCATTTCTCCAGGGGAAGAGGGGGCATGGTCATGTTTGGATTCATCTTTCGCATTCACGCATCCGCAGCAACGATTTCTAAATAAACTTCCCGGCGGGTTGGATACGTAATTCAGCTAGTTTTGAAATGTAGGTATTAGGTCACACAAAAATGTGCCGCAATTCTAATTATTTTTTATTTGGATATAGAAAGATACATCATTTATTGCCTTTGCTGATCTGCCTAATCTGGAGTTTTCGTTTTTAAAACACTTGGATACTTGAACAGAATGAGCCTAATAAGTAGGCTTGCTACGTCTCTTAGCTGTCTCTCGAGACATACAGCAAAGTATAACTTCAATTCTCCGTTTCTAAAGCAGCCGTTGAGACTTTTCAAGTCCCAAGGTGGAAGAAGGCCTACAGAAGAGCTCGGAGAGAAACTCTTTGGACCGGTAGACAAAGTTGGCATTGCCAAGAATGGTGTTAGCTCACAGCCTTCCGGACCAAGCCTTATAAAGCCATTTCTGTTCACGATTGGAGTAATATATCCAGGATTACATTTTCCATCATTGCTGCGCTCATTTTAGCTTTATTTGTATCTATATATAGTTCTCTGGATCGGTATTTGTTGGAGCTACCATCTGGCAATATGAAAGTGCTCTTAAAAAGGCCCACTTAACAAAAGAAAAGGTTTCCTCATGGTTCTCACAACAGTTCAACCCAACAAAACAAGTAATAATTACAATTCGTTTCGAAATTAATGATCTTTTCATCGCTTATTCTTCTAGGGAGAATTACGTCAGCGTTTGAATACTTGGTGGAGTACGCAAACAGAAGGCCAGAAATGGTTCTATGCCATTTTAATGCTAAATACGTGTGTATTCCTAGCATGGAGGAATCCTAACTGGCATAGAGCTATGACTACATACTTCGCTTCTTCACCTCAATCTAGTATATCTATACCCGTGAGATTAATAGGTTAACTTATACAGTTTACTCCCAGGTGTCACATCCTTACCTCTGCTCTTGTCCACATTTTCGCATTACTCGCTGTTCCATTTGGGAGCGAATATGTACGTTCTTCACAGCTTCGCTTCTTGTAAAATTCTTAATGGTCAGTTGCTTAAAAGTAATGGTTTTAATATCAATTTTAGGGGCGGCCCATGCTATGGGAAAGGAACATTTCACGGCATTTTATCTTAGCGCTGGCGTGATTGCCTCTTTCGTCAGTCTCGTACATAAAGTGGCGCTGGGATCAGCGGGTTTAAGCCTCGGAGCGGTATTATTCCTGTGATAAATTTATATTTCTTGTACATAAGCTGCGTTTTCTAGTCTGGAGCGTTGATGGGGGTTGTTGCTTATGTATGCACACGTTACCCGGATGTTCAGTTGTCGATATTATTTCTCCCCCAAATTTCGTTCTCAGCTGATACCGTATGTTAAGAAGCCGTCAATCCAAACATAGCATGATTTATCGTCTAAATTTCTAGGCTTTGAAAGCGCTCATTATTTTCGATGCTGCCGGTCTTTTACTTCGGTGGCGAATGCTGGATCACGCAGCGCATTTAGGAGGAGCCTTTTTTGGCTTGTAAGTATATAGTAAAATCTTTATTGACGGGATAAGTCTATCTTTTGTACTTGTAACACCTAAGTTGGGTCAAAGGGAAGATTTATTCGAGAGTTTTCAAATTTGATACATTTTAATTTCAGGTGGTGGGCATACAGAGGGGAACAGATGATATGGCACAATAGAGAACCTTTGCTTCGATGGTATCACGATTTTCGATCGAGACCGCAATAAGTTTTGATATATAGCCTCTGCATACATAATGTTATATGATAAATTGTCTTTGTGGTACTTAATCCGTTCACTAATTTGCGCCGAAGTTAATTCTTCGATTGCATTTATTATTACTGCGGCTGAGATTCCGGTAAATATTGCTTCCACGAGCGATACAAATACCGTGTAAATTTCCGAAGTTGTCGGAACTTGCAAAATGTAGCTCCGGTATTGGCTTGAATTTCTTCCGTTTTGATTAAGAAACCTTTTTCCTTAAACTTGCTTTCGAGCTGTTCGCGGTGGGAAACTTTCCCCTGTTTCCGTTTACGCTGGAAAGTTCCAGCTATCACGGATTGCGATGCTGATTGTAATTTGACAGAAGATGTGTTAGCCGATATTGAGGAAGGTTCGACATTAGGATTGTTCGGTTTCGTGAAATTGACTACATTACCAGGGTCCAGTTTTATCAACTTTGGTAGTTTCTTAACAGGCTTTGTATTAGGTAAAATGTATTGACTAGGCTTCAGTGGCCTGGATTCGGGGGTCTGGGGTTCAGCTAATAGCATCGATACGTTATTATCGCTATCACAGGGTTTGTAATTGATGAATTTCATAGGACTAGTTGCTGTAGTGTTCGAAGTCGGGGTCAGTGCTGATGACGAGGTGTTGTTCACGAAAGACGCATTCTTCTGAGTTAGCTTACTGGATACCGGTTGCGGCATTGGAGAATAAATATTTTGTGGAGGAATACTGGTCAAAATGTTGTCTAAGACGATCTTGGGCTTGTCCATAAGCATAAATGTCCAAGGGTCGAAATTAATACTAGTCGAGGCGGGTGAGGGCACCGATATTTGCATGGAATTGATAGCAGGGTTTATCACGGCGTTTCCAGATGATGTGAATTTTAAATTCCCTCGTCCATCCACGTGCAACATTTTCTTTTCAGTTAGGCTTGGTGCTCGTCCACCGACGAATTTGAATTTGCCAATGGAGACCTCGTTATTGAGCTTAGTACTCGGTGTTATAGAATTCGGGACGAACAAAGCTGACCGGGGTTTTCTTTGTCGGAGGCTTTTGTTGGGTTTAATTTGGCTAGGCAGGCAACATCCGTCATCTTTGGGTAAAATCGGGATGGGGAAAGATGTCAGAACACTTCTGTCTTGGTTAGCTTCCAGGCAGATTTGCGCTGGAAGGAAAGGTTGCGCTTGGGTAACGTGACAGACAACGCCATCGCTGTCTTTTAGGCACAGATTCAAGGGCGAATCTTGGGAAGAGCTTGGCGGATCCTTGACAACCAAGCGGCAGATTTGGGATTTCTGCGGCTTACGCCGTCTTGTAGACAAGTCGCTCATAGTGGGGGGGATGTAGAACGAATTGAATAACACTTGTTACGACGGATCGACGGATCTTTTCGGGGTCGACCCGATCACTTTAGCAATGAAGCCCCTCACTGTTCAGCAACTTGCTGTTTAATGCTGTCTTTGGATATAAGCGGGGCACACACGGCAGCTGTCTGGAAGTTGGTATTTATTTTTAGAGTCGCCTATAGACAAATCTTCGTCTGTATAAGGCAAAGAAATTCCGAGCCTTCTCTGGCAGAGAATAGAACTATCCCTTTCCGGGGATTAGCAAGTATTTCTAGACTTACCTGTAACTTTTCTGTGTTATTTTCTAGTACTACAGGCGTATTTCGAGTTCGGAAAGTATAATTCAGAACTCTGCTGACGCACCTGTTCTGTGTAGAAATTCGTTGTCCATAATTTTATTAACAATTAGTGCATTTAATATTAGAAATCCTATGTCCATTAAGTATGCCGTATCGTTTACAGTACGTAGAGGTTTTCGCAACACTTTTTAACTTTTTTTCGGAGCTCATGTTCATTCGCAACATACCCTTATAAGGAATACGTGCTATTTATAAACCTAATAATATAGTGTATCGTTGGTTCATGGAACATACAGCGGCAACTTCAAGTTATCTATATAATTATTGCATAAAGTGAACTAAATATCTGTTTTCCGAATCCCTTTTGTTTAGTTCGACATAGGATACATTCATTACATTGCATGAATCCATTCATACGAACTTGAAGTATACAGTATTCAAGAAATTCAAAAGCGCGCCTGAACCCTGGCGTCAGAATACAATTCCGTTTCCATAGAAACACCGTCACTTACACAGGTTTCTTTGGCAAATGGTTGTTTATGAAGAGCTGCTGTCCATCTGCCAGTTTCGTTCATAATAATGTCTGTACTGTAGTGTTATGCTTACATAGTGCATGGCAATGGGGTGTCATTCTGGTTTGAAAAATAGTTTTGGAAGTTGCAATTAAGTTCGGCTGGCGTTAGATATGAAGCCTACAGCAGAATCGGTCAAAGTGGTGGTCAGGTGCCGGCCCATCAACGAAAAAGAAATACAGGACGGTCATACAAGGTGAGATTACTTAGTAGTTAAACATCGATCACTGTAGGCTAATTTAAAAATTTGTTGTGACCTTGTGTCATTACTTAAAAAACAGGATTGTCCAAGTATGGACAGACCGCGGTGTAATTGAAATCCATAATCCCAAAGGTCAAGCTGCGGATCCACCCAAACCATTTACCTTTGACTCGGTCTATGACTGGAAGTAATGATCCAAAAAACAGTCGTTGCAATTTTCTTAAAATAAATATATCTCTAGTTGCCATCAGATTGATATATACGAAGAAACGTTCCGACCTTTAGTTGACTCGGTTTTGCAAGGCTACAATGGCACCATATTTGCATATGGTCAGACCGGAACTGGCAAGACATACACCATGGAAGGCATTAAAGAGAGTCCAGAAAAGCGTGGGTTGATTCCTAACTCGTTTGAGCATATCTTTAGCCATATATCTCAGTCAAGAAACACCCAATTCCTTGTCAGAGCTTCATACCTGGAAATTTACCAGGAACACATCAGGTCTGGTTGCAATACGGCTGTTATAAATTACTCTTTTTAATCAATGTTAATATGGACTTGTTTGTTTTCCTTTTATTGCAGAGACTTGCTGGCGAAGGACCAAAAAAAGCGTTTGGAATTAAAAGAGAGGCCAGACACGGGCGTGTATGTCAAAGATCTTTCTTCATTTGTCTGTAAAAGCGTCAAGGAAATCGATCATGTGATGAACGTGGGCAATCAAAATCGTTCGGTTGGGTAAGTTCAATATTTACGATTTGGGAAAGTTACAATTAAATTAATGGGATGGGGTCTTGCAGTGCAACCAACATGAACGAACACAGTTCACGGTCCCATGCCATCTTCATCGTCACGGTAGAAGCTTGCGATTTGCAAAACCATGGGCAAAGTCAAGGTGGCCGAGTTCCTATTCGCGTAGGAAAACTGAATCTAGTCGACTTGGCTGGAAGCGAGCGACAAGCTAAAACCGGAGCCACTGTAAGAATGAGTTCTCACAAACCACCTTGTTTACTGGACTCTTTCCCTACCTGACTTTTTTATTAGGGTGATCGTCTGAAAGAGGCCACGAAAATCAATCTCTCCTTATCGGCTTTGGGGAATGTAATCTCTGCATTGGTAGATGGGAAAAGTTCTCATATACCTTACAGGGACTCGAAGCTTACTAGGTTATTACAAGGTAGGCGTCACTCGTAGAAGAAGTGCCGTTTTTTTTAATTTAACGAGTATCAATGCTAGATTCTTTGGGTGGAAACTCTCGTACGGTCATGGTAGCAAATGTGGGTCCAGCCTCATACAATTACGAGGAAACCTTGACAACGCTACGCTATGCGCACCGAGCAAAGAGCATCAAGAACGCGCCTCACATAAACGAAGATCCCAAGGATGCTCTTTTGCGTGAATTCCAACAAGAAATAGCTCGCTTAAAAGCTCACGTAGCAGACAAGAAGAAGAAGCGTGGTAGACGCAGAAAAAGGCACAAAGGCGGTGACGAGTTGGATGAAGCTGAAGAAACTGAAGAGACGGAAGAAGAGGATGAAAAAGACTTGGAAAAAGATATTCGCGAACAGGAAGCGAAATTGGAAGCTGAACGGGCAGCAATTGTAGGCAACGAACAGCTTATTACTGAAGTAAATCCATTATTAACAGAGAATCAATCCAAAAGAACCCGTTGCTGAGATTTTTTTTTCTTAAACAGGAAAAGGAACGCTTGCTGAAAGCATTGCAAGAAAAGGAACTGGAACTGCAAAAACAGCGACAGAACCAAGAAAAACTAGCGAGCCGCATCAAAGCCTTGGAAAGTAAACTGCTCATGGGAGGAGTTAACATGGATTTGGAGGGAGATAACAGTAAGTCGATTATCGAACATACCAACGAACAACAACGAGCTTTAGAACAACGACGACAAGAAATCATGGAACGAAAAGTAAACTGAACTTCCTTTTGGATCGTACCTAATGATTGTGTCTATAGCGTTTGGAGCGTGAAATCCAACAAAAGCTTGAAGCCCAGGAAGAAGAAACTTCCGATCTCCGTGAAACTTTTGGGTCCTTGCAACAGGAAGTGGACGTCAAGACAAAAAAATTGAAGAAATTGTACGCAAAGTGGCAAGCTGCCAGACAAGATGTAGCCGATTTGACCGATGAATTTGCCAGAGAGCGAAGGGAACTGGAAGAAGCTCAAGAGGCATTGACAAAGTAATTTTTTTTAATATTTTGGCTATTTTGTGTTAACGTCGTATGCATTACCGAAAGATTAAAAAAAAAAATCCCCCCCTCCAAAATAGCAAAAGATTACGTTTTTTTGTGTTTTAAGTGTAATTTTATAATTAACATAGGGAGCTGAAGCTTAAGTACCTCATTATGGATAATTTCATTCCGCCTGCTTTTCGCCACCAAATTGTGTCGCGTGCCTACTTTGACGAAGATGAAGACGCCTTCAAACTCCGCCCATTTTCCCAGTCGTCGGCGCATCCCTTACCGAGACCAAAAGCTACAGCACAAGTCCCAAGACCTTCTACGGAATACGAGCGTCTGATGATACAGTCTCCACTTACTCCTAGCGAACTTTATCGTTTCAAAGCCGAAAACGTGCTCGTTTTAGAGTTGGACTTACCCACGCCTACTACTGGACCTTACGTAGCCCCCACAGTTAGCCCCAGTTTACAAGAAGCCTTACACCGAGCTATGGAAGCGCATAGCACGCCTATGGAAGTTGGTTGTCATTCTGCTCCTGCAGTCAAAGATGTCAGGGCATTCCTGAAGTCTGCCGCTAGCAAACAGAGACGAGCTGCTACGGCTAGGTATTAACCCTTGTAAATGTTTTCCTTATTTTTTAGTCGACAAGGATTTTCAGTTTATTACTTTGTTCCGTTCTACATGGTTGGTTGGTTTGTTCACTGTATTGATACTCGTTTTTTTTTTATTTTGTCCGATTTATTAGGTCTCGAAGCGCTCATAGTTCTCGTCACGGCCACGCCCCTTTACAACCGCACCACCCCCAATCCGATACGCCGGATGGAGTCATTACCTTTGCTCGTATGTACCCTCAGCCAAGAGGTCTGGTGCCCAAGTAATTCTGTCGGTTTGGCAGAGTTTGCCAGGTAGGACTTTGAACCACTTTTTAAGCGTTAAGAGCAAGCGCCTCTGCCAGGCCCAATCCAAACGAGCACTATTAAAATGCCATGTCAGCCAACTTCAGAAATTGCACTATGGGAAGCGTTTACAAGCTTGGGTTAGCTTAAGCCAGGCTGAGACACAGCTTCCGTTCCAGTTTCTGCCTAAAGAGGAAAAGCCTGAAAAAACTGAGTTAGCAAAGAAGGATACTGAGTGGGTTAACCAAGCCTTGTTCTGGATAGCTTGGCTCTTGTTTGGCTACTACGTTATTAGAGCGTTCTTGGCTATGCTATGGTTCTAAAAAAAGAGAGGAAGATATCGCGACGGAAGCTTTCTACGGAGTTCGTTAACGTCAAATTTTAAACCAATTTTAAGCACCGTTTTCATAAATAGTTCGAACTTGAGCGCGTGTTGCTTTTTTGGGGTCTAGGCCGCACAATTTTGAATTCTTTTTTGGAGCTCTTGATCCGTCCCTGTCATATTCCTCTGCCGCTTAGTGTTTTAGGTTTAGACGTTGTGCTGGCACAAAAGATTTTAAGTGCGCTCATCGGCTTGTGCTCCGTTTCGAAGCTTTTTGTAAGATTTTTCCTTTGGCTGCCATGGCAGAGTGCTTTCGCAAAGTTTACTTGAGTTACGTTTTGATTCAGTCCAGGGACCAAGATTTTAAGTTGAAAGACGGTATGACCAATCATACAGAGTCAAAGTAAAGGGAACTGGTATACATTCAGGCTCCATCCGGCGTTAAATATTATAAAAAATAATAACATAATCAATTTTATGTTGTAAGTTACGAAAAATTAACACATTTCTTGGTTGTTACTATTGATACTATTTGGTTGCATTAACTCAGGTCTAACTTAACGAACCTCCAGACAAGTTATTGCGTTTGACAATTGAATTTTGTATTTGTTGCGGTTTTAGTTGACTTTCCTTCCTTTTTTCCCCTTTTGCCTACGCCTAATTAATATTGCAATTCCCTTGTTTTTTTTCGTGTTGTTGCAATCAAAAGTTTGATCCCTATAATCTCAGCTTATTGATTAGCTAGTCCTAGTCTTAAAAGCAAAATAAAACAAAAACACGTAGACCGCCTATCCCTTCTCATGGTTCTGAACTCTTGCTGAATTGTTTTTGCGTGGGAAGAACACGAACACTGTGTTGTAATATGCGTATTATTTGAATGGACGCGTTGCTACACTTGACATGTCAGTTTCCCACCGTTTTTCTGCGGACGTAGGTAGAACCAGGTGGACATTCGGACCGTAGTGTTCGACTAACGGAATTTTTGTCTTTCACCTCGGGATTATTTAGGCCAAACCACATGGGTAATCCATTGGGCTAGGTTGATTTTTATATGGGAACTATGGGCGTTGACAGCCGGAAATCCCATTTTTTTCTGCAATCGAAGAAAGCAAACCTCGGAAGAGAAGCGTAATAGCGATTAGGCGATTAGATACTATTCGGTTCACTTGTTTGTGTGGATTGTTTGTTGACGAGGACAAAAATGGTGCTGTATGTTGTTGAAGCAGGAACCGGTTTAAGCTTTCCAGAAAGGAAAAGTTGTCAATCTGGTTTCATTTTTAGATGGTATATCAGAAGGCATTGTTTATGTGGGAAAAGCAGGTCACCTTCATATCACAGCGTTCAGTTTGATGATGGGGAATCGAAACCTATCATTTGGGAACGATTTGGTAGCTCGAGTGCCCGTTTTATGCTCTTTGACGGTTTCCACGCACCACTTTTAAACGTTCTGTGTCTGATACGGAAAGGCGGGGATTTGATCAAGATAGATAGCTCTTAACTGTCGTGACGGATGTTTTAACATCTTTCAGGTCACCATGCCATGGCCATAAGAATTTTTGTTCTAGATGTCGAGACACGACCCGCCTTTATTTTTATTATTGTTTGTCCAGAATTGTAACGGCCGTCAACCGCCTCCGCGTCAAATGGTTGTTTTTCGACTTTAATTATGGGAAGAGTAATTGGAAAGCTGAAGATGTTATAGATGTCCGTCACACGTGAAACAACTGGGCTTGTCCACTTTTTTTAGTCTTTATTTACATAGCGTTATGCAGTAGATGAATTGGTCTAGTACGAAAACACCCGTATTTTTCTAATTTTCTGGTGCGAATCGAAATTCGCAACTGACAAGGCCGGGGACAGGAGGAAGAAGAGCCTACCTTTGACTTTAATGTGAATTTGTGGAATTTCGAGCCAGCGCATCATCGTCCTTCATACAGCTTTGCACGTTGAACGTTGCAGTTGCTTGCGTGTCACGCTGTACAAGCCTTCAAACTCCAGAGAGGATGAAGGTAACCACACCTTTCACAATGGAGAACTACACCCAGGAAATTTTTAGAAAGAACGCGTATGCTATGTGTAGTTTTTCTTCGTATAAGATTATGTATGCAGGATCTAACCATTGTCCTTTTGTTTGTTTTCGGTTTCTAGGTGCCTACTGTTTTTCTGTTTTTTTTATCCTACTCTTTATGCTTCTCAGAATTATTTCTATGGTTTGTACATGCATAATGAAGTAGCTTCTGCAAACTAACTTTCCAAGGTTGTCAGAGAAAGTAGACTATGTTGGGGGGTAGAGAGGGAATACTTCGCTCTTCGTCAAGCGCCGTAAATGGGGTCGCCCTGGTCTCGGGTTTTGTATTGTCAAACAGCATCTAAAGAATAAGAATCTCTTGTCATCATTGCTTTCTAAGCAATTTTTATCCCATCAAACTTCCGACTATAAAATTTAGGATGACCTTCTTTCACCGCTCTGGATTTTCGAGTTCCTTGAACGGAGAGTTTAAATTCAGGAGGTTTCATTGTTAAAAGAAAACATTAGCCTGACATTAGTCCTATCGGGGCGTCAAGTACATAGCCGAAACGGTGATGGATAAGCAAAGTATGTGTTATTTTTACTAGGTAATGGTTTTCCGTTCTTTGTGCATTATTTTTTGTTTGGAAGCAACGTCGTTGGGCTGGTTTTTTTTTGGTTCGTATTGCTTGTGGACCCCTGGCTCCGGGCTTTCGTGAGTTGAAGGCGGATAATTATGGTACTTGCGCTATGCCCCGTAATGATTTCGTGTGTTGTCCATGCATGTGTGTGTATGTGTGATATATCCGCCTGTAGTCGTGATTACGGGAACTTGGTAATCCCGGTACAAACAGAAACCCAGAATGGAAACAAAAAAGCAACGGGATAAGACTGCCAAAGCTCTGGCCATGGGAAGGACAGACTAGATCATTGGCCTAACGATTTTACTAAGATTTACCGATACTGGTTAATTGGATTATACTTTTTTGTTTTGACACGGTCAACTGTTTCGTGCTATGTTGTCAAAACTCCTTGGAAAGAATTGATGAGGAATCGGCATGGACACTTACGGCAGCAAGCCAGACCGACTCCCGTCACGCTAGGTTGTCGCACTCCTCGACGCCTCTTTGTTGTCGTTTTCGTATTTTTACAGCTCACAGCGGCAGCATGGGGGGAATGAAAGTAGCTCAGATGCATTGAAGACCTCACGCATTCAACAAGTAACTAGCTCTTCTCCACGTGCCGTTTTAAGATATCGTGTATTTTGCGAAACATTTCTTGTAAAAAACTAACTCTGTTTCGAAATGTGAGCATCTGTTGATGTTGCCAACCGCAACGAGATAGCCAAAAACCCTGCTTCTTGTTTTAAATACACATTTTTTACCTCGCCACTGTGAAATTGCATTTTGCCCGGCCCGGTGAAGAATTGTGAGGATCGGGTGCAGGAAGTTTGTTCTATTGAAGTCGAGAAACGCTGCGAGGAAGAACGGAAGAAACCACGGTTTGCATGTCTACTGGCGGTACAAGTTTCGGAACTTACATTTGGCCGCTAACCGTCTGCTTTGCCTGTGTTACCGCTGCCGCTGGGTTGAGCACCCAGTAGTGACTTGATGCCAGTTGTCAGTTGATTAGTACTAAGCCCTTCATAACAAATCCAGAAGAAGAGAATCAACCTACACGGATTACACATCGGGCGCCGATAGTCTGCGTGGTATAGAGCGTGGTAATAGACCTTCATGAACGTGACAGTCGACCTTAGTGTAAGAGAAGATTGTAGGGCCAAATAGCTGGTCACGTTTTATCGACGAGTTCAGCGTACATAATGTGTGATTGGGGTCTGAAAAACGTTATCAATTACGGTGGGCAAAACCGATGGACTGTAATGGCTGAAAAAATTGAAGAGAGCTATGTAGTGTGACGCTCTGTAATTCAGTGTCTCGTAAAAGTTAAACATTTTATGACCCACAGACGAGCAAAAAAGGCTAGAAGATTCCACGCCAATGAACTCGAGCAAATGGATACATTTACCACCATTATAGAGAGAATTCGTGGCTAAGTGCAATCACACCCATGACTGGCTTTTGACCCCGGCAAACTCGCTCTGGAACATTTTACCTTTCATATGGGAGACATTTTGTAAGTGGCCTTCGTGATGTAAAAAATGACCTTTACTGGTACCCAAAAATAAGACTTGCTGGAGCAGCCAAAACCTTGTCGAAGTATCCGGAGTTTTTTGGACTTTAACATTTTCACGAGCAAAAGTAAGTTTAATTTTTTTCTTTACTTTTTTTTTGTAGTAGGTCTGTGATAAGATTTTGACATAGGAAATCCTCTTGTTGTGATTGGTGTACTTGATTGGCTGGGAAATGAAGAATTCGACTAAACGTGTACAGTGACAACGACACTTGCATGACAGAATTTCGGATTCAGACGTGCATGACAGAAGTCGTTCGGTTTGCCTTGTCGGATTTGCCCCTTGACTTGATGTCCAACACGTGGAGGAAAGTTTTGAACATGGCGAATTGAATTAGCGGTAACCCAAAGAGTTCAAGTCAGAAGATTCCTTCATAAGGAGAGAAGTTCTATCGTAAGTAGAATTTTATAACCCTTGTCCTATTTATTTTTTATTTTTATTATTGCCGTCAAATTTATACCTGACGAGCTTTAATTCAACATGAGTCACGAGTTGTATCGCATTTCTTACTTCCCTCATTGGACGTATCAGCTATATGTGGGTTAGTAACGGAGTTGTACGAAGGTGGTCGACGGTAATAAACTCACCTTAAATTTAAACTGCATTCCCACAAAGCGGGACATCTTGGCCTTGCGTAGTAGTTTATGGGTTCTAGAAGAGGGTTTTCTAGGCTATGGATATTAATGGCGTATGGTCTTTTTTTATGTTTTGGCATGTGGACTCTGTCCGGTTGCTGCGTTTGAATTGTTAGTTATGTTGGTACTCCATCACGGTAATTGAAGGAACACTTTTCGCAAATTAAGCTTCCCGTCATAAGCCCAACGGAGCTAAGAGCAGTTATATTTTTAGGAAGGACTTGGAAGGGCCAAAAGGCAATATTAAGACATGCAGATGAAGTTGTTAGTGTACTGTTGCTTGACATACAGTTGCAAGCTCAGCGAAGCTTCGCAATATTTTTTGTTCAGAAGAGGAATTTACTTTTGATTGTAATAGGTCTTTAAACTTTTGAGTTTCTCTAGATTCCGCTCGAAAGGTAAGATGACTCTTGTTAGTCTAGCTGTTAGGTAGATTGTTGACCAAAGAACAACTGATATTCGAGTACTATAGGTCGAAAAAATTATAAGGTTAAAAGGGTACCACTATAGCTACTGGACAAGGAAAACCCAAATTAAAGACCGTGCATTTTTTTCTCTTTCTCTGCTTTGCCGTCTTTATGTCCAAGTGGGAAAGCAAAGGCATAGTAGGTAAGTGCTTTCCTGAAGCTGAATGCTCACCTTCTTTTAATCAACTTCCGATCAAGCTTGACCACGACTATAGTTCTTGTAGGCGAAAACCTATCATTCAGTACCTTTTGTTTTCGTATAGCGAGACTGACTGCCAATCGCGTCCGGTGCCTCTGTCATTGCCCACTTTTTTAAGAAAAAATATTGCTGTCGTTCTGGGCTAAGATTCGTGAATAATGACTCCTTTGGGCAGTAACGGTACAAATATAATTCTCGACTTCCTCTTGTCTTATTCTTTCAAGGTGCAATACTGTATTGCTAATCCAAAAATGGCCTTGATCATGATGGCTGCGTCACAGTGGGAACAGTTGATGGCCTATTCCGATCAATTATTCGACAAGACTATCCGAACTATGGATGTTCAGGTAAGAGACTCCATGTTTTTATTACTCACGAAACGCAAAGGATTGACCGTCTCTACAAGTTTTTTTCTTTACCTCATCAGCGAACGCAAGGGGTTCTTTTGTCCTTGACATTTGTAAAAGTGGGCAAGTTTTATGTTTTCCAATTATCTTAACAGTAGGGAATGTGTCTTAGATCAAAAGATTGTAAAATACATTCCTGCTACTTTTAATCTAAGAAAAGCAACCAAGTTAAGTTGAGTATTTATAATAATTTGCTTTCTTGAACAGGCATTGATGGCAGTCGTCCTTATCTTCCAAGAGGCCATGGCAGTCGAGCAGCATACCTTCAACTCTCTAAGTCAACAATTGGACAAGTGCGTCAATTTGCTTAGTCAGCAACGATTGTCGGCTGCCTTGTGTGCAAGTCAAACCCGCTTGGCACAATTGTGTTCTCGCAGCATGAAGTGTTTTATCCAGGTACGCAGCTCTTGTATATCTCTATGGCACATTTACATTTTTTCTAAATCTTCCAATGCTTTTGCTTTTCTTGCTCACTGGGCTGTTCGCGACTGCTTGATTTGCAAACAGGACATGGGAGTGCCCTAAGCCCGAGCTCTCATGAATCGCAACAGCTTCTCAGTCCAATCTCCGCAGTTTAGCTGCGGCTGTCCTTGTACGCTACAGCTTGTTTCGCAGCTCCTATCCCATTCGCATTCATTTTAGAAAGGTCATATTAAACCTTTCTAACTGATCCACGGCTAGACTCAGAGATAGTAAACATTCTCTTAGTGAACGTATTGTTGAAACGACCACCTGACCGGACACATCTGTTCGTCCTATCTCCGTGCTCGTGCTCGCATAAACGGCCAGGTGCTTTGCTTCATTGATCAGTACCCCGCACTTCAGTCACCTCTCTTGTGACGGAGAAAGAGCGTCTCTCGTGAGGTAAAACTAACTAGTGCCTCGTTTACTATCAAGTTCTAACCTCGCTTTCCGTACTAATTTAAGCTTCAATGAAGAACGAGGTTAAGAGATGGTAACCGACCGTCGTGCCTACTGTGTTTCTTCTTTTTTCATTATATTTGAAACTTTTAATGAAAGGTTAGTCAACACAGGATTTCCTGTCTTATTTATGGATATTGGATACATTTTTATCCTAGTGAAAAATCGGACCTTACACCGTTTTGGGCTTATTTTTATCGCTGACGAAAGAAAGCACAACTTGGATGGTTGTGTCGCATTTTTCATGCGATGCACTTGTTGATAGCATAAAACCTGTTTCAGGTCGTGGTATAAACTATAGCTTTATAGGGATCATTATCATAGCGATGTTATTTAGACGGATAGAAAATCTCGCCCCGGATGCAATGCTGCCTCAGTAATTATCACTGGCCTCAAGTATCAGATACCGAGCTATATCCCGTTGCACTTTTTTTGCAAAGTTTATCACGAAACAAGCTGCCGCCCAGGGGGTGATTTACTTTCCCTTGGTAGCTATATGCTGTTAGTCTTTCGCTTAAGCTGGTGTTTCTTGTTTCCATGGGTACCAGGTAGATGGCGACATTATACAGGTGTTTTACTAACTTTTTTTATTTGTTTTATAACAGCAAAGCGCGCTGGAAAAGAAAATCCCCTCGGCCCGAACCCCTGAATTGAAAAAGCGTTTACACTCCACGAGTTCGACGTTATCTACGTCCTCGAATACTTCTTCGAACGTGACGATTGTTTCGCTAAACACGCAAGAAGATGACCTAATTGAAGATCAGCCAATTCGCAAATCCACTACGTTAATCATCCCGATTGAACCCTCTCCTAGTCCCGTCCCAGATAAGTATGAAAGCTTGGTTTACATTAGTGGCAATGCGGACGACAAAACACCATCGGAGGACTTTCGGTCCCTAATTACGATCACGGCTCCCCCACCCTCATTAGTACAGACGAAGCTGAGTATCCAAGTAGGCACGTCGAGTCCAACGGCAAATTCCACTAATTACAACTGGAAATCCTGCACCAATATTACCTTACCTAGCGAACCTCTGGTTTCGGGAAAAGGCCAAGACATGGATACTGTGCGTAAGCTCCTGTATTTGGATCACCAAGAACGGCACTGGGGAACGCAAAAGCGACAGCAGGTGGAACCTGAGCCCAAGGCGCCCTCATCAGCAGAAACCCACCGGGCCAATGCACTTTCCGCAGGGCCGAGTGCGTTTCCGGCCTCTTCTTCTCTGGCTTCGTCGTTGTCCGCTACAGCTTCAATGTTAAAGCATCAGAAGACGCCTGACACTCTTTGTAGAGAGACGTCAGTGTCGCCCAGTGAGAGTGAGAGTGATCTTCAAGTTCAAATTTCGGCGTTAGAGAGAGTAAGGGAAATCCGCCCTTGGAATCGTTCGCGGACACAGTTCAAATTAGCTGTTTTTCGGGGTGAAGAATTTGACAACGATGACTTGTCGTACTTTAAAGAGCGAATAGGCATTGCAGCTGATGCTGATCTTCCAGAGCCTCCATCTAGTCCTGGATTGATACAACGCGCAAGGAGCTATACTTCCGGACTGAATTTAGTGTCTGCCATCAAATCATACCCCTTGTCCCGCTCCACCAGCGTGCAGTCCTTAGAACCTGCCCGAAAGCCCCAGCGCGTACCTTCGGTAGAAGATATATTGCAATCGGTAAAGAATTTGCGCCAAGCCATGGTCCGCAACCAGGAAGGATCTTTAAAAAACCGGCGCCCTACAGACACTGGCCATTACACCGAACCTCGTCGACTAAAGGTCTCATCACCAGTAGAAGACACTGAAGGCCACGTCTACGAAAATTTGCATGGTAATGGAGACGATCATTATGAAAACATCCGGGTGTACGACGCGCCTATGAAGGCAACTACGACGTCCACTGCCAACTTTGCGCAAGGTGCCTTCGTAAGCTCGCACTATCAAAACGTAGACTTCCAGGAAGGAATTGACGAGGCAGATGATGGAGCTTACGAAGATCATATTCCTACTTACGCCAATGTTAACTCCCTGCACCGATTATATGACAAACCAAAACCGCACAAGTCGCTGGAACGTGAAACCAATGAATACGACTTCCCACGCACTACCGCCCACATATACGCCGCTCCCCAACCTTTAAAGACGGCTGTAATTCCAACTCCACACGAATACCAGTACGATCATCCCAAGTCTTTAATCCCGCAATCGGCCTCCTTATTACTGCAGCAACGCGTAATTGACCATGAAACTGATAGCAGAGATTGCGATGCCGATTCCTTGGACGGTGATTCGGACTCACATCCAGATATTCCAGATCCAGGTAATGGATTGAGCTTTTCATTTTCTTTGTATTTAAATTGGTCTCAGTGGAATTTACATTTACATGGCTACGCTTACCACAAGTCGGTGACCGCTACGGTATTGTTGTTTGTAACAATTCTGAATAAGCACTACGAGGCTGAAGCTCTGGGCTATGATAGATTAAAGCGTCCATGAACTGTTGGAAGTCTGACCATCTGCCATGCGCAAGAAATCATTACAAGGCGCGCGTAGTGGTCTACCTTGATATTTTGGTGGACTTTCTTGTTCTTTAGAGTCTTAAAACAACCAGGTGGTTGCCCTGTAAGACGACACGCAGGCCTT
Organism: Lepidurus arcticus; assembly: GCA_003724045.1. NCBI lineage: Eukaryota > Metazoa > Arthropoda > Branchiopoda > Notostraca > Triopsidae > Lepidurus > Lepidurus arcticus. Next base: position 46,104 of record RJJA01000187.1, read on the forward strand.
CCACTTAAACTTCTACTTTTAGCACACGAGTGCTTTAGCAAGATGTGTATATAAATCGGGAACATAAAGAGATGGGAACTGGAAAACTGTGTTGCTATTATCACGAGCGCTTTTTCGTGAAGGATTGTGGAAGGGAATGAGAGCGTGATGACAAAGGAGGTTTCCTTACAGCGTTTCTAACCCGAGTTGGAAGTTGAAAGTTACTGGGGAAATGGTTACCCACGTTGGAGATTTTTACACCAGCTCTTAGTTGCTTAAGTAGGGTGGAAAGGAGTAGAACAATTTCGTTCACGTTGGAAAACTTTTCTCTAGTGCTTAACTCTTAAGTATCGTAGCTATTTTTATATGTTAATCATTTTAGATTACGGAAGTGACGAGGACATGACCCATCGGCGAGATGGAGATAACGTTGACGAAGGCATTGAAGAAGTACCCCGTGGTGGCTACGATGATCCAGGTAAAAAACAGCGAAGAGAAATGGTAACAATCACGGACACCGAAACTAATAATTATTTCCGCTCCACTGAGTTAAAAGCTAAATTTTAAGAGTTGTAAGCCAACGACCCATGACTTCCCCCTATTCTTGTCTTGCTACAGTGTTTTATTTTTTCTGCCAAACGACATACCAAGAAAAGAACAAAGCCATTGGACTTCATTTTTCTGTATTCTAATCCCTAATAAGCCAGCTGGCGAGCTGAAATAACTCAGATTTTTTTATATTTATTTTACATTGTTGGGAAAACATTTCATGGTTATTCGAGCAGCTTTATTGTAGAAATGCAAATACTCTCACATTTTTTCTCTCTTGGTGATGAGTTTGTCTGCTACTAAAGTCGTGTCGGCGTCGCTACAAAACCACAGTCAATTCTCAATTGCATAATTACGCGTCTAGTCGTTGCTCTGTCTGGCATCTTTTAACTTGCAATTGACCTCAATAACGGTACTTGTCGTGTTATTTCTTATTAGTGAGCTTGTACTAAATATATGTCCTCCCAAATCGCGCCGTTTTTAGGACTGGCCATTATTTTGGAAGAGCCAGAAGAGGAAGATGGTGAAGATAGACTGTCATTGTCACGTTCCTCTTTGCGGCGTGGAATTACCGATGAAGATTTGGGATGTCGACGAGCGGTCTCGTCCTCTTCGAATTCCTCGCATTGCGCAGAAGATGAAAGTAGTACCAGCAGCGGAGTCCATAGCGAAGGTGAATTTTAATTTTGAAAGTTATATGGCTTCAAACTGTCACGATTGTTATCTTGACAAAACCGAAAGTCGGTCTAAGGACGTGGTAGTTGCTCTTTAGAGGTAGTACGGTTGAAGTCAAACTTTTGCTTAGTGTTATTGAGTCAAGTGGAAAGGAAAGGGAACTCAAATTCGCTATTAGCATTCATGGCAGGTATAGTGAAACATGTTGACACTTTGATCACGTTAAAGGGCAAGGAACGAGGGAATTATAGTAAGTCTCAGGACTTTGAGCACTTGAGCAGCGAGTCGGCGTATCAGGCGTGTAGTCGCTTAGGGACTATCTCAGTCCTTTTCCCCAGATTGGTACATTATAAAGAAGCGTAGACTATGTAATTTGAAAAGGTGTAAATGAATATAAAGTGAAGGAAAGCTTGTAAGTTGGGAAGGAAACATGCTACATCTTGTAGTAGCTATTAGTTACCTTGTGAAACCTTTGCATCGTAAGTCGAAAAATAATGTATTTTCTTTAACGGAGAAATGTCTCCGGGGTAAAAACCCAAGACTCGTTTAAGTATCCCAGTGGCTATATAGTGAAGCATTTTTTTTATAACTATTTTAACAGTAAATACCGTTACTATTACTGTTGAGATATGTAAGCAAGGGCTTTTAGTGTAAAGTTTAAATTGAAATTCCTTCCTGCCAGTTTTCTTCTGTTTCTTTTTTTGTAGGAAAAATGCGTACTCGTTGGGGGGTTTAAACTAACGTGCCTGGGAAAGAAGTAAAGTGAGATGGTAGTGACAGTATACCATTGTTTTTCATCAGCCTGTGGGTATCGTTACGCATATGACCGCTAGGGAATCAAAAAGTTCAAGAGAGCTCTTGTACTAGCAGAAAATGTTGCTTTGTTACTTTTTTCTTCTTTCCTCGATTTGAGCGAAGAAGGAATAGGATTGACAAGAAATATCATTTGCGTTATTTAAGTTTCGAGCCAAGCTTAAGACGTGACCGACCAATGAAATTTCTTTGTTGCATTCCGTAATGTTGTCGAGCAAGTTTTATTCTACCACATTTATTGCGTCTTTGGAGTATAATATAACTCCAATAAAAGCTATAAAGTGTCCCCTAGGGAGAGTGTATTCGATGCGAAGCTTTACGAAACACGTTTTCCTAGAATAGCTGTAGGGCTGAGTTGTTGACACTTGACGAGACACGGGAAATTATGAATACTGTGATGAATACTACATCCGTTCCATTACAACAGGATACGCTTGTTGGAAAACAATAGCAACACATTTAACCCTTGCTTCCCGTACCAGTTTTTCTTTTGTATTCTGTGGTATGAACGTTCGGAATTCTATAGTATCGCGTGGATTGTTTGCATTAGTATGGTACCGGTCTTCATTTTCTGTATCGGTTTCAGAGACTCTACGTTTAGCGGAAGGCACTCCGGAACCCGACCTTCGCGATGTGCGTGACGTCGACGACGCAGTGGATTTGGGAGCTCAGTACTTGACGACATCCAGCAATCTGAACTGTTCTCCCCAGGCAGACCGTTGTCTCGAAGTCTACAACGAAACTCTTCGACAAAGGAATTCCAAGTCCCAAAAGGTAAAATTAGATAGAATATGAAATAAATTTAATGTATCTTCGCTTACGTTAATTTTGTTCAGAATTGAGCTTCATTTATTACAACTAGTACTGAAGAGAGCGAGGGATAGTTCTGAGATTACTTATGCAGCTCAGTATGAATACGAAATTTGGCGTATTGGGGGATTGTTTCGCATATCCGCTGTCAGCCAAATTATTTTTTACTTGCTAATGCGCTTTTGCTTTGGTACGTGAGTCCGAGTTTGGCAAATAGCGTGGGAAGTCCATGCTTTTTATACGAAAAATGTAAGCGGGACGAAGTTTTTGAAACTTATCCATTGTTAGCGGCTACTTATTGGGGATTTTCAGCACTTGAAAGGATGCCTTTTGTATTGATCATACTGCAGTGCAGACTCATTCGGTGTCTACATTGTTACTACGGGCAAGTTTGGCCCTAAGTTAGTATGTGGAATTCTTTGAGAACCGTCAAACGTCTTTTTTGACGTGTGACCCGTGAAATTCAAAATCGGTGGGTTTGAACGGAAATCCACGAAATGTGAAGCTGAGGTTTTTGTATTTTTTCAAATTTAAAGTTGTGTGTCCTAAATTCTTGCTGGGGAACTTAAGTTGAATTTATGGTCTCGTTTGTCTTTAGGTGACCATTCAAGAGTCGAGTTACGGTTCAGAAGCGATTCGCAATCAAAAGAAACTACTCCCATCGGTGAAGGCGTTAAGAAGCCAGTTTGAGACCAGCAGCAAAACCGAACCCCCTGCAAGACGACCAATCACAGCACAAAATAATGCAAATAGAGCTTTGAAAGAACAATTGAGCGATGCCAGTAGCGATAGTGGCGCAAGTGTCAGCAGCCGAACTAGTCTCGACGAAGATCAATTTACTACGACATCTTTTGCACCTGGGAACTGCAACGGTTCCATCCCCGTAACCCGCGCCACAGAAGTTTTCGGCATGAATAACAAGTCTACTAAAAACACCCAGGAAGTAGAACCGATTCATAAGCAGTTCGGGACAATTGATCCTGATTTATTGCGTCCAAGATCAATTACAAAGAAGTGGGACCCCGTAAGTTAATATACTTCGACTATATTTTCTTGTCAGGTCTGTTTATAATGCCTCCTTTTGTATCGCAGACTGTATTGTTGGCTGACCTGTACGATGTTCCTGTACCAGTTCCTTTCACGTCGTCCAGTGAGGAATTTGTCAACATTGAAGGCTATTTGGATAAATTACCCACCGGAAAACGAACGGGAACGTTTTGGAATGCCTGGAAAAGACGCTACTTCCAAACTAAAGATGGCTACTTACATTATTATCAGGTAACTTACCTTTTGCTTCCATTTCCTACGTTGGAAAACCGGAAAGTAATAAATTCCGTCGTTTTTAGAGCAATTTGGCCGACAAACCAGTTTTTTCAATGCAACTGATGGGTGGACATATTGATTTCATGGAATCAAATATGTTAGGAATCGATGACGAGGCAAGTTATTCATATTTTTTTTTATTAGTTAGTCAAGACTGAATTTTTTCCGAGAATAGAAAGGCAAATATGTGGTCGTCAAATGTTCCAGTCTTCAAGAAGCCGAGAAGTGGCGCTTAGCACTAATGACACACACACAAGAGCATTATATTGCTACTTACGTTCAGCCGTATCCTTTGCCTTCAAATGAGGCTCTTTTACTGGATACTGTCATTATCGATTTAGGATCTTCTTCAATCAGAGCTGGGAGGTTAACCTCAAAACGTAAGATTCATTACCATAGATTGTCTTATCATTGATTCAATTCGTCCCTGTAGCGACCCTTCCGGAAGTATTTTTTCCCTCCGTTGTAGCTGTGGATAAGAATGGCGTGAGTTTGGCGTGCGGGTCTCAAGCGTTTCACCCCCAAATTCGTTCCAAGTGCACATTAAAATATCCTATAAAGCCATCACAAAAAATTTCCAAGGTAAGAAAGAGCAGTACTCCTTTTAGTAAGCTTGAATTTCTTACAATTGTGTTTGCGTGTTTTAGTACTCGATAGACATGGACGGCGTGGCGGTACTATTGCGAGCCGCATTTACGGAACTTAACGTCGACCCTATTCGGTGCAACGTACAAGTGTGTGTCCCGCGCACACTATCACCTGCTACACAAGCACAACTTGTGCAAATATTGATGGAACGCTTCCTTGTTCGAGCTGTGAATGTAACCCACCAAGCTATTTTGGGTCTAATGTCCTACAATGCTACTTCAGGCGTCGTACTGGATATAGGAGAGCGCATAGACGTAGTTCCTATCATGGATGGTAATTTCAAGTTTAATTCGACAAAACTACCTGAGACTATAATACGATATTTGTGTTTACTTTTATGGCAGGTTACATGTTGGAAAGTGGAGTGTCTCGCGTACCTTACGGAGGGCTTCATTTAGTGGACCATTTACGTCATTTTCTATTGCAAAAGCATTACGCCTTGGTGACAGAAGTTGAAGCACTTCTTATTAGACTTGTACTGGAAAAACTGGCTTTTGTTTCCGGACCTGATCCAGAGCAGTACACCGAAGATTTGAGTCTTGCGAAGAAAAACCCTGATCTTGTTGCTGAATCCGTAAATGTACAAGCATATAGCAACGATCAGCTGCCTTGGAAGTAAGATACAAGTGGTAGGGCAACGCGTAGTTCTAAGATTACATGTTTTCGTCTGTAGTGAGATAAATTTGGATACCGGAAGATTTCAAGTTACAGAAGGTCTGTTCCATCCAGAAGCTTGGGGTTTGGATAATGAAGGCATTCAACATTTGGTAGCAAAAGCTATCCAGGTAAATTTTGTAAGAATATGGTGTGAGAGAACTCTAACTATCTTATACACTCATATTAGGAAAGCGGAATAGATCTTAGGAAACACATGTGGCGGAGTATATATGTGACTGGTGGTGTGACAATGCTTCCCGGATTTGTAGCCCGATTAGAGACGGAATTGAAGCGTTTTGCACCTCCGAATGTTCAGCCAAAGGTATAACGTAGCAGATAAACTTAATCATAGGAAACTAAAAGTGGAAATCCGTGTTGAAGGTTCATGCCTCGCCGTATCGGTATCATGCATCTTACGTCGGAGCGTGTGTCCTAGCCAATAGTGAAGCGTTTGATCAAGCGAAGGTTACCCAAGAAGAATGGAGATCTTTAGGACCAAATGTTGTTCGCAGATGGAACTTGTAGTTGCTTACCCGGAATGTTTTTTTTCTTTGTTTTTTGTTTTAATGTTACCTCCGCTGCTTATATGAAGTGACTTTTTATGGCCGCTTGGTTTCCTATTTCCAGATGTATTATAAAGCTTTTTTAGAAAGCGAATCAACGTGATATACTAAATTTTGATCGCCAATTATGTCGCATATTTTATTCATTTAGGGTCTGTATTTTTTTTAATATATATAACTAGGATAATAGGAATGATTTTTTGCCATGGAGTTAGGATAGGCCAGAAGTTAATCGTGACGTGTCGCGCATGACCTTGACGCGTGACCCTTAATGTTGTGGTCGTCAAGTTTCAGTTAAATATACCATTTTGAAGACATGTTTCTGGGGTACCGTGAAGTGATTTAGTAAACTGTAACAAACAACACGCTTGTTGAGCTAATTGCGAGATGCAAGGAGAGGAGCAAACGGTAAAATAATTTTGTTCTTATTTTCTCTTCTGTTTCCTCAGGTAAGCCTAAGCGGTAAGGTTATTTGGATCGAAGCACAGCTGAGTCAAGAGATGAAACCTGATGACTAACCGCTTTTGTTATTCTTTTTGTGCTAGATTTACTTCTTTAACCAGTTTTTCTGTCCTCTGGTTCAGAGAACTCGCGTGATGCTGAGACATTCACTACCGCAGGTTGCTTATAGTTTCCCGTATTTATTGCTTTGGATGATTGGTCACATTATTGGGATATAAATAGTAGTCGAACAGATAAAGTGCCTGGAACACTAGCACGATCTCAGAAATCATGACGGACATCTGTAAAATTAAGAAAGACTAAAGCTTATAGTTCCTATGGTCAGGTGCGTTTATAGCCTTAGAAAAATCTGTTAAAACGATGTTGGTTAGCTATATAAAAGCACACCAGAATATGTTCAAAGACTTTGTCCTTATTGTAAGGTCGAGTTGCATCGGCCAGCCCTGGGCAATTGAGATTCATTCTGATATGCCTTAGCAAACGCGGAGAAAATAGTACTATTTTGTGTCTTTATTTTATAGATAGTCTTTAGTTATGTAGTCTTTATATATAGTCCACTGATGCTTGTGGATTCTCATCCTGACTCGACTGGAAGTTTCACAATAAGTTAGACGGAGATGCAAGACCGTCTCTGTGGGTCATATGCATAGTAAAGCATCTTCGCTTATAGCTCATCCATATCGAGAAGTCAAGGTGCACGCAGTTCAGGTAGAAAAGGTGAGGAGAAGCCAAGCTCGTCGGGATGACCCTGACCGGCAATTGAGCTCCCTTGCAACCTCGAAGTACCGTTAGTTCTACTGGCGGAACCGTTACCTACTTTTCCTGGACCTGTTCCCCGCAACCAAATTTACCTTCTAGCAAGATAATGCTTGTAATTAGAAGTTTTTGCCAAGCCAACCTTTTCCTTCCTTTTGCATTCTTTATTAATAAAAAGAAAATTAAAGTGTGTTCCCGCGCTAATTAGTTTTTTTGGTCTCATAGTATTAACCACACGTTCACCGGGCCCAGCTATTTCCTACGACTATGATACGTTGTATTTCAAGTGGGTCGTACTCTACGTGAAAAATTCACTCTTACACGTAGCTCACCATAAAAACGCTACTAGTTAAATCATTTCCATAATTTTACCTATTATAGTTATACGTGGCAGCGGTCCAGCGGATAATTACTTTTTTCGAGCGCAGTGACCACAAGATGTACAATTTTTCCTCGCAGCTCGCCATAGGCATGCTACTTTTTTGCTCTTATTTTGCCCTTTTCCTCGCATACCTGACCAAGTCATCCAATTTAGCCAGGATTAGCAGGGGGCTTGTACTCCATCAAACTTCCAGGATGCAATTAATTTTGATAGTGTTTCGTGGACTAGGAGAGATTTCCGTAAGTTTTCGTATTAGTTTGGATCAAAATATTCCTGTTTAAGTGGGAAAAAAATCGTCGTTTTCGCGGTCAAAGCGATATGAAAGTAGGGTGAAATGATGCTGGTAGTGAAAGCTTTCTGGGGTAAGAAATGGGGCTTAATCCGGGTTGGCTGTGCTCACGTTTGTTATCTCAAGAGCATAGTCACTACTTCCGCTTTCGCGCGGTGACCTATATTTTTATTCGGTGAAGCACCCAGGAATGCTAGCTGGTAATTATTTCTTTTGAGACGATGCTTTTGCTCAGCTGACGGACACTACCAGGATGGAATTCCCAATTTTTCCTGCCTAACGGGATTCCGTACCCTTGAAGTGTTCAAAAGGCGCTTCGACTTTATAACCTGCTGGGTTGGTGGTCAAGATATAAAAATGTGCATCATATATTTCCCATCATCAATCTACTTGTCGTCCTGCCTTATTACGTGTACGATAAATCAAAGAGTAATCTAGTACTCATGCAGTGGTGCTTCCATTTGATGTAAGACACGAGAAATTGAGTTATACTAGGTCTTTGCTTACCGAAAGGGACTCATTGCCTCGAGTAAAATAGCTCTTGGACTTGAGCAATCGAGCAGCAATAAAATTTTAGTACCCCATCTTGCTTCCCAACAAAGAATATCTAAGAGCCCAGCTTTGTTGCATTCCAAGCAGACTGCCCTACTTGTAGCCTTCAAAACAACGAAATGTTCGACCCAGATTTACTTTCTTGCTTACGAGTGGATTTTTCCTTCCTTGCGTATACTCTTTTTACTGTTTCCAAAGTTAGTTGTTGAAACAGATTTTCAACTCTCATTCATTACTGTTGTCGAAGAACAAAGTGTGGTTTCACTTGACGAGTCACCATTCCTCTGGCGAATACTTTATTTTTTTTCCTTCAATTGTTTTTCAAGGAATGAACAATTTCACCCACAATGGCGTTTTCGTTCCTATCCCTGATTTTATTATCTTTATTAAATTTTATACGAAGCCGGGTTTCTGAGATTGTAAGTATAGGGATCTGAACAAGGAAGTACCCAGATGGTTGGCTAGAGGTATGTAAATCCCATTCAAGGAAAACAGTGTACATCAGACAACTGTCGTTTGACATTATCGTCAGCACATTCTGTTGGTCCTGTTTACCAGAACTATTTCCATTTAATACAAATGATCCCGGCTTGGTACGCTTATCCAAGACCAAAACTTCATTCTAATGCAAGGATTGATGTTCTGCTCTACGCGAAAGATCTCTACGAGTCTTCTCCGCTAGTCCTTTTCGAAGAACTTTTGTATACATTACAATGTAGCCCTCTCCGTTGGCGGTTAAGCGGCGCGATTTTTGGCACCGAAACCAGGAACTAGCGCACCTTTTTTGCTGAAGATCCTCCTACCTTACCTATAGTCGTAGCCGGACTATAAGTATAAGGTTTACGTGTTTAGCCTGTGGCTTGAGAAGCTTGTTCCATTTGCCTGTCTGGGTCATCTTTAACCTTTCCAAACAGCTTTTGCTCAGACACGGCTACACTATGCATACATAAGCACGTAAACTTTGAAAATCTATGTAGGGCAAGTGTATTAGGGCCAGGTTCAAATGCCTTATTCACGTCGTTAACTGGAGATGCTGGAGCATATTTGAGATTATAGTCGCAATGTAATGTGTTTAACATACTCAAACCCATTTTTGTTTGGGTGTTTTACATTGTGCCTGAAACTGTACATATGGAGCTAACGTACGGTCGTACTTGGTTGAAGGAAAGATTTTTTTCGAGTTCCGTTAACGGGTTTTCTGGGTGTAGCGCGGAGAGGTCAAAAGACTCAGATGCTTGCAAAGCCTCTCTATCCGAGTAACCTAAACCTGCACGTCTACTTTGACAGTTTGTGGTCTGAACTTGTGGCGAGTATTCAAATCTCAACTATCAAAACAACCAGTTTCGAACAGTTTTGGGGCTCACCTTTCACAGCTTCGAATGTGGTAAAAATCACAAGAAAATTTCAAGACGTTACTGGTTTTTATTCGCGACGCATAATTTACATGACCATAGCAACATGTCAATAAGTTAAAATAAATTATAGCACAACGTTTCTTTAAAGAAACACACTGGGAGGAGGGAAAAACTGGGAAGACGGACGCTGGAGTGAATGGAGCAAATTGGCTCCACGCATTTCTTAGAACGCTTTATGCGGGATGGTAACAACTAAATTACCCCGTGCTAAATGGATTTGGATAATTTTAGGGACCCGATAAATTGAGCAAAAAATCAAATAGTTTGGGGAGGAAAAAGGGAAAGAATTTTCTAACGGTGCAAGTGTTTCTGTGCTGGGAAGAATCGCAAATCGTGCATCGGGGAGTTCCATAACGTTCCAAGAACATTGATGATGATGACGATGAGAGGTGCAAAACGGATAGAAACAAGAAACTTTTCATGCTGTACAGGTGTGACTTCATTAACCTCGCAACGGCAACAAATTGATTTTACTCTTTGCCATATCTTGGGTCGACCAGCAACTGAAGACATGGAAGAGGAAGGATACTACGTTGACCTCCCTTTGGTTTGCACGTAATACCATCCGTGTTAAGGCAGAATCTTAAAAACAAAAAGTATCCGAAGCTGGATTTCGATGGAAGACCAGGGGGCTGCACCCTGAGCCTTTTCTCTCTTTTTTTCGATCAAACAACCAAACAATAAAATTTAAACCGGGAAAGTCGTGAACGCAACGAGGAAAAGCTTTGGGCTAAAATTTTTGCTTCTGACCGGAAACAAAGGAAAAAGAAAGAAATGTCAAAAGAAACTGTCAAAGTATCAATTTCCTTGGCTTTGAAAACCTAGCTTAATTTTTTGCATTTTATTCGAGTTTCTCTTCAGCGATGCTAGTTTGGTATTTATCAATGGCGTTGAGGACCAAAGATGCCATGTGGTTCAAGTTGTCCTTGGACAAGTATTCGCTTTCCCAGACGGATTCCAAAGAACGTCTGCCGATACCGATGATGGGGAGAGCCAGGAGGGTACCTCCGAAGACGATCAAGAGGATGATGGCAGCCAAACCTACTCCGATCAAACCTTTGTATTCAGTGCCGTAACCTCCGATTTCGGGGATCTTGGGCCACTTGATCTTGGGCCATTGGAACTTCTTCTTGCCGGAATCTTGGACGGGATAGTAGTAATAATAGTAACCAGGATGGCTAGGAGCGGAATAAGTTGGAGCTGGGGCGTAAGATTGCTGACCTCCGTATGAGGGAGCAGATTGGTGCTCAGCCGGGGCATATTGAGCTTCACCGCCAGCTGGGGCGTATTGCTGAGGAGCAGGAGCGTAAGATTCAGGTTGATGGGAAGCAGCGGGACCAGCTCCATAAACGGGGGCTTCAGCCGGGTAGGCGGCGGGAGCTGCGTTGTATTGTGGAGCAGGTGGGCTGTAGACGGGCTGAGCTTGCTGAGGAGCATATTGCTGAGGAGCGTATTGCTGAGGAGGAGCTTGAGGGTAAGCTTGAACTGCTGGGGCATTGTACTGCTGGGGTGCCGGGTGCTGAGGCTGAGGTTGGTAGGCGGGTACCTGGGGCTGGCTGTTGTAAGCGCCGTGGCCTTCATCATGGTCGTGGTCATGGTGGTGAGCTCCGTCACGAGCCTGGGCGGGTTGGTAGGCGTTTGCTTTTTTAGCTTCAGCGGCACCTAAAGGCGTTGATTTTGCCACTGCTGGGACAGGGGCACCAAGTGCTCGAGCTTTAGAATCAGCTGGGACAGAGATAGGTAAAGCTTCTGCGAGCTTCCCTTCTGGAACAGGGTCAGCCAACAGGCCCGATATGGCCAACGAACTTAATGCGAACACAAACAGCAATCTCATGGTGGCGCAGGAAACTATGAATGAAGAAGTGTAGAGTTAGTTTTCAATTATTTCACCATACTTTAATTTAAGCTGATATCTATGATAGGAAGTTTTCTTTGCATTCCAAGTAAGCATGCAAGGTACTAATGTATGGGAGATAATGTGGGATGCGGTTCAGTAAGCTGCAGTACTTATGGGTAACGCGTGAGTAAAATCGAAACTGTCGGTAATAGAAAGTGATTTTTTATGCATAGTTATTTCTTGCAAATATGAGTGATTTCGTTTAAACTTTTTAGTCGAGTTTTAAGATTAGCTGAGTTTCAAATATTTTTTTCTGAGTAATTTGGGTTAGGATTATGTGGTATTTTTCTTAAGTACAGCACTATGAGAAGGAGAACTCCTTGAATGTGACACTCACTTGCCAAAACTGGAATCGAAAGATAACTCTAGTTGAGTTTCTACACAAATGCGGGATGCACAACCGGGCTTTAACTATTAAACCTCTGTAAGAGCACTGATGTTCTTCTTTGCAAGTTGGAGAGCGAACTGAAGAGTCGATGACCAAGCGCGTCCTTTTCTACCTGACCGGTGGACGCTGGCGGACACAATCGTCTCACGCGTATGTGGGCCACGCGCTTCCCCAACAGGCAAAAAGCTCATCGGAGGATGAGCATGGGCCGTAAAGCAGCCACAGCTCCAGCCAAAAATGGGTAGGGCTCTTGGGCTTTGCACCTTAACGGCAGTGTGTTTTTTGGCTCCTTTGGTCGATTCCTTTGTAGCCGAACTTTGGCAACGATATCATAGAAATAATTAACATTATGAATGCGGATGAACTTCTAAGACAAGAGTCCACAGGGTATCCCGGAACGTGATAGGCGTCGTTGGTTATTTGTCGCCTGGTGGTTGTTGCCTTTTGCTTTCCTTATAGTATTTTTTCATCTCTGTCATAGGTTTTTGGTTGGATAAAGCCGCTATGGCTCACCATGTGCTTACAAAATGTAAGGTTTATGGACGCAAAATTCCTATGTTCGGCTTACGGGACAGTGATATAGAAAACCTTGCATTACGGCCACAGCTGACGTGCAAATTGCCCAATAGCACAATAGGACCGGACCGGTCCGTTGACTTGGTAAAATAGCGTCATTTTCTGAACATCTTGTAATTTTTTTGTCTCTCCATATTTCTTTATAGAGCTTAAAGTAGGTTTGGTAAAACTATAATGAATCATCCCTTCAATTGAAGAAGAACCCACTCCAGGGGGGGACAAGTCGCGTTCACACCAGTCGTTCGCGCCGCATTATAGCTTTCCGTTACACACTGGCACTGTATGAAAGTGGTGTATGGGGGATGTGCTAATGAGGAGTCTGTTACGCCCAACGACCTTAATGCTGGATTGCCCGGAAGGGGTAAGCATGAGCAAGCATAATTTGAACTAGAAATACTTGACCTAGAGACTCATATTGGCATTCTTATCTGTATGCTAAATTGGGTGGAGTCATTGAGTCACGTGTAAACTCTACCAAGAACCCGCTTAAGCGTTTCCTTCCGGACTTTTACCACTGGGGTTATTTACCAGTTACCGCAATACTACGTATAGTTAGACAGAACTCGAGAGTTAAAGGAAAAGTGGGTCACCTACTATTGTATCGTTTGAGAACGAACTTCTTTTTGCTGAATATCGACGAACTGTAATTGTAAACCTGAATTCCGAGGTGCCCAGAAAAGGTTGGACTTTCATGCGTTCTGACTCCTATCCATTTATACGTTGGCCTAGGGCTTTCGGGATCAAAGAGAACAGGGGGGGGGGTAGCTAATGAGGCAAAAAAATGGTTTTCGGCTAACTGTATTTTCTTGCCTGTAGAAATGGAGCTGTTTTTAATGTTTTGACATACGATAGCTCGAAATGATCATGGGCATAAGCGATAAGAAGCGTGTGGGAAGGATTTAATTGTTTTGTTTTAGCTAAATGGAATATAAAATTGAGTATAACTATGGTTCGTTGATTGGGTCAAAAGGCGGAAGAAGAATACACGATGAGTCCAAGGCCGTACGTTAGGCTGCTAACACAACGGGGCCCAGGATTTTTGCATACCAGGTCACAAACCTGTTTTAGATTATATACTGTTGAGCATTGGTCATGATTTGGATATGGGTAGGAGAGTGGGATGGTTCAACTAGGCAGCAGGTATGTTGCGTGTAAGTTGAGCAAGCCATTCCTGGAGAGCAGGCTGAGAAGGAGGTCTTGTGGGGTAAAAGGTCGCCCGTTAGTCGAGAAGAGAAGTTTTAAAGAGCCCGAAGAGCCTAGCAAAGGTGACGTCAAAAAGAAACAAGTTGATTGCTCATGCAAGAGAGCGCAAGCAACAACGGGAGGCTGGTGGGGGGGGGGCTGCCCGGCTTGGAAAAGAGCCGAAGCATCAGGTTGAAGACCTTTATCTCTGGTGACCTCATTTAGGATAAGGAAGACGAAAACGCAAGCAAGGCGGATGCCATTTGGACTGCCTCGACGCCTGCAGAAGACCGGCATTCACTAGTTTCGCTTGTTTATTTTAGGCGTGTTTTTTGTTTATTTTATTTCTTACAGAACGACTTTACAACGACGTGCTATTATAAGCTGTTACCTTCTTTGACAATTACCGGTGCTGGTAAAAAAAAAGATGAGTACCGAGTTGAGTGGTCGCCACAAAAACCATAAAGTTCTTTGCGTAGGCATAGTATGGCGTAGGCTTCAATACTGGGATGGGAAGGAATCCGGAAGACAAATTGCATGGGCTTTTACTTGGACTGCCTTTGGGGCACCCATGTTCCGTTCTCTTATTTGCTAACGGAATGTGCGCAGGTCATTTACATATGGCAATTCATTTACGTAGGGTAGCAAGGTCGGTCAGAGCGTTTAAGACTGTTCTGCTATTATTGAATTGGAAGATTGATAACGTATTGCCTTTTTACATGAACTGCTACCTTACTTGAAAGGTTGCCGTTTAAAAAGTAGCGAGATATGGCAGCCGTTTGGGATGCAGAGTTAGTTGGAATGTGTTCACACATTCGCAACGATGGTGCCAACCGATGACCAACTGATACTTTACGACTGACATATGCTGATATACGACTGACATATGCATATGACATAAGATTTTGACCTCTTTACTGTTCGCTCATCTTATCTGGAAAAGACTGCTTCCCATAAAATCTCCCTGACGTTGTATTGTTTTCACAATGCTTGATACGGGTTCTGGTTTTCAATCACGCTCTACATTGGGTTTTTTTCTGTTGCCCTTTTACGGTAAATAGAACAAAAAACGTCGCGTATCAATTAGACCATCTGTTCCCTCGGCAGAAAACCCAAATGTACAATACGGGCGTGTAATCACATCTTCTAAAGTGTATGCCTTATTAATGTCGTTAGATCTTTGCCAAGAAAAAAGGAGGTGAATGCCAAGGAAGCTAGTGGTAAAAAAAAAAGAAAAGAAGTGTTAAGGGTCATGGTCGTGTGAAATGCTCGGTAACAACAGTGGAGTAACTGAACACACGTAATGTCGACGCCTTCAACCAACTTGTGATGACAACTGTGCTGGAATGAAACCACAATTTGCCG
Organism: Lepidurus arcticus; assembly: GCA_003724045.1. Lineage (NCBI taxonomy): Eukaryota > Metazoa > Arthropoda > Branchiopoda > Notostraca > Triopsidae > Lepidurus > Lepidurus arcticus. The sequence goes on from RJJA01000187.1 coordinate 61,385, forward strand.
AAAAAAATCCGTTACTGAATTGATGTCTATTTGCTTGTTTAATTTATAACTTCTTTTCATTAGATTGCGGTTTGTGGAAGCCTGATTCTGATGGGTTCACTTCCTTGGTTCTGATGTAACAAGTTCCTTGTCAGTTTTCATGGATGAGTGATTGCTTAATAATGGCTGAGATGCCACGTAAGAAAGCGATTTACGGACCGTAGACCGCACATGCTCTACTTTACTAACATGTCGTCTTCGGAACCCTTCAACCGTATTGACCTAGTCAGAAGCCGCTTTCGCTGGTACTCGGGAATAAGGCTTCTATTGTGGTATCACGAAACACCACAATTATACTCCCGGATTTCCATAATTACCGCAATTTTAATGCGCATTGTTACTGTTCGGATTGAGGTCGAATTTAATTTCCCTTGATCGAGTAAGCTAACTGTATCCGGTATTGCATGTACTGCTCAGGTCCCAACAACCATCGTGAAGTCACGGAGATGAACTTTCTCCGGTGTGCGGTGCTCCTAGCTGTCTTTTCCGGGCTGTATTCGATTTCTCGGACAAAACCCGAATTATGATGGTTCTCGGAATGTCCCTGTTCTTGGTGTTTGCCACAACGGTGAAACTTTATGGGGAAACCGAAACTTGCTTACATAATAGGTCGCGGTCATTAGGTCAGGTGGTTGCTGTCCGTGCATCACGTTGGCGGGGCTATTGGCTCTCTTGTTTATGCAAAAGCGATAGATAAGCTTAAACAGACTGCCTGTTGTCTACGTTATTATGCTATTGTCGTGAGCAACATGTAGTCTAGGCTCGGGGGACTTACCATTTTCTGTCTCTTGGGGCTTAAGTTGCGCAGACGAGTTCAATATCTGAACGCTACATAAACCTGTTTTTGTAAGAAGGGGAGGAGCTTTCAAAGTCAATTTTAGTGAATCAAATTTTCTGTATCGGCTATTTTACTTTTTTTTTGTATTTCGGTTAAAAAAGTGTAGTATTGGCATACATGATTTAGCCTGTGAGACATGATGCTTGGTTTGATTGCTCGCATTACTTTCCATTGCAGATAACGAATTGACGATGTGCCGCGTGGAAATGTTTGGATAACGACACGCTAGAATGTTTTGGATTTTGTTTGTATGTTTATTTTCTGTACTGGTGACACTACGTGCATTCTTACTTCTGTTAAAAAATTACAAAGGATGGTTGACTACATCAAGATCAACAGTCCCAAGTATCTGTCCAGCCAAGCTTATGGTAGTCTTGGGTTCAGGTAAGAGGTATATTTTTTGCCGTTATCTCATATATGTTTCTTTGTCATTTATTTTGACCAATAAGAGAGGATGAAGAAGCTTTGTCTTCTTGATTTCGTTCTTAAAACTTGCATCACAAAATAGGTGGCCATACTGGGGAGATGCTGGGTCTCTTGCGGTCGCTAAATCCGAAGCTATATGCTCCGCGTGTTTATGTTTTAGCTCAAACTGATGCCATTAGCTTACAAAAAATTGAGCAGATTGAAAATGAAGCTTTCAATAACGAAGATGTAAAACAATACATGAAAATATCAAGTATACTTGTTGGCCGTTAACTAGCTTACGTATTATAGTTTACGACGCTTGTAATACCGCGAAGTAGAGAGCTTCACCAGTCTTGGATTTCGACAGTTTATTCTACTCTGCTTTCCATCTTACGCTGCATTCCCATCATACTTACTCAGAAACCGGACCTGGTACGCCTGAATAAACTGAAAGAACTACTTTATTTCCAAACATTTCTGATAACAGGTCCTTTGCAACGGTCCTGGCACATGTGTACCCATTTGCCTGGTAGTTTTCCTGTCCAAAGTAGCTAGTCTGTCGTTTCTAGATTCGTTATAGATAACTTTTTGTAGGTGTTCTGGAATGCCCAAACCAAGATAGTATTTATAGAGAGCGTATGTCGAGTACGAACTCTTTCTTTAACTGGCAAAATAATGCTATTCCTTGCGGACGAATGTCTGGTGCAATGGCCAGAATTAGCCGGCCAATTTCCGAGAGTCCGTTACCTTGGCCGACTGATCTAATGTTTATCGAATCAAACGATAACCCTGATGCTGCCTTCTTGATCTTTAAAGTTTGAAGTTCGCCCCTTTAGGCACGTGGGATGATATCGATTTCCTGCTCCTCTTTGCTACATCATCTCGACTACATCGCCGACGAGCGATAACAAAGGGAGTCCAGTGACCTTGATTCATGAAAGATAATGTCCACGCGTTATTACGCTTGCCCATTACTTGAGTAAATGCGTGTGAGACACATTTGTTTTCTAGGTTATACAAGTTCATATCCTGATTCTTAATTCTTGGTTTTAAAAATGGGAAGTACTAAGCCTAGTTTGAATTGGGATGGTATATTTACTCTCATATTAATCAACTACCGGTGGGTTTTTGTGGTCTTCTTCCTTTTGCCCTTATCCCTTGTCTATGATTTCTACTTCTTCACTCGGAGTTGGATCATTTTTCACTTGAATAGCGCACCAAAGCAGCACGAAAAGCGAGTTCGTCAAGTTCAAGAACAAGTACAGTATAGTCGTTTTTCACATAAACAACATTCTCTATCAATGTTAACTTTTTTTTAACAGGTTCGGGAATGGATACGACAAGGAAAACAAGTGCCAATGTGTACTGCAAGACCCGGTTGGCAAAATATAAGCTTCCGACAAGGAAAGTACAAGAAAACCTTGTTCAATGTTAAAGTTAATTTGATGGATGTTTTGGAAATCGACACTAAGAAACAGGTATAGTTTTTTTTAGTACCACTGAATTTACTTACAATTCACTTTTTTTCGAGAAGATCGTTAGAGTGGAACCTTTGGTTTCAATGGGTCAATTGTCTGCCGTTCTTTTGCCCCTGGGTTGGACTATCCCTGTCGTTCCAGAGATGGATGACTTGACTGTCGGTAAAGTAGCATATTGTAGTCGTTTTTCTGGGAGTATTTTTTCATATTGAAACTTATGTAGGCGGGTTGGTTATGGGAACAGGCATTGAAACGTCGTCGCACAAATGCGGTCTTTTCCAGCATATCTGTGTCTCATATGAGCTGGTTTTGGCTGACGGAAGTTGTGTAAAATGTTCAGAGGTTATTTCTCCTATTGCCTAAGCTCGATTTCATTTAACTGTTCTTTGGTCGGTTTAGGAAGAGAATAGAGATCTGTTCTACGCTGTACCTTGGTCGTACGGTACTCTTGGGTTTTTGACCGCTGTTGAAATTAAAATTATTCCCGCCTACCAGTAATGCTAAAATACGTTTGAATTATAGCTTGGTTATTATTGTGATTTTTGTTTAGGTTTGTTAAACTCGAATACAAACCCGTTCGTTCGTTAGATGAAGCTGTCAGAGTATTCAAGGAAGAGACTTTACGAAGTGAAGGCAACCAGTTTGTTGAGGGTATAATGTACAGCATTGATAGTGGTGTTGTTATGGTTGGAAACATGGTGACTTCTGCGGAGCCAGGAAAGGTATACAAAAACTTAATTAATTGTTAATAGAAGGCTAATATTGAGCTGTGCATTTTCTTTATAGGTGAATATGCTGAGTCGATGGTACAAGCCATGGTTTTTCAAGCATGTGCAGTCCTATCTGAAAACTGGGACTGATGTTGAGTACATTCCTCTACGGGATTACTTTCATCGTCACACTCGGAGCATTTTTTGGGAGATTCAAGTAATGGAAAAATTATAATGAATCGTCGAGCTGATTTTAGTGTCTTTGGGATATAGGACATTATACCTTTCGGTAATAATGTGCTGTTTCGTTACGTTCTGGGTTGGATGGTGCCTCCGAAAGTCTCGTTGTTGAAATTGACACAGGGTGAGGCCGTGAAGAAGCTTTATGAGAATAATCACTTTATACAAGACATGCTTGTGCCAATTGATAAGTTGAAAGATGCACTGCTAGTGTTTGAGAAAGAAGTGAAAGTAAGAGGGATAGAATGCAAACTTGTAATTATATTTATATAAATTTGTTCTTTTTCAAGATTTACCCCGTCTGGCTTTGTCCCTTCAAGCTACCTGCCAATCCAGGAATGCTTCAGCCTTTTAACGGAGAAGAATCGCTGTATGTAGACATCGGTACCTATGGTGTACCCAATGTTACAAATTTTCACCCTATTGAGACCACGCGAAGGGTTGAAGCATTTGTGAGAGCAGCCAATGGGTAAGTCGAAGTGTTTCTTAATTTGTTTCCTTTGGACTTGTTGAACCTGAAAAGTTTTTAGTTTTCAAATGCTGTATGCCGATTGCTATATGACGGAAGAAGAATTCCGGCAAATGTTCAATCATAAGTTGTACGAGCAGTTACGGAAAGAGTTAAGTTGTGCGGATGCCTTTCCGGAAGTTTACGGCAAAGTTAGCAGAAAGGCTAGAGAGTGAGCATGTTTTCCACCCAAGTACTGTCTTTTGTATTGCACTTCAGCTTTGGGTGCTTGAGACATAAAGAACGAGTTTCATGAACTACATATACACCAAGCTTTGACATTGTTGCACTGTTTCGCATGTAGTTGTCAATGATTAAATACTGGAATTTAGACTTACTGACGCAAGTAATTATATTATACGCAAGTTTTTATTCACATCCTTGACTAAGCGTTGTTGTTGGCATCATCGAATGTTTTACGGACATCTTCGAACACCTGAGAATGTCAAATTTAAAGTTAATCAATTTCGTGATTTTCTTCTAAAAAAATATATTCATATATGGCGTACCTCATCAGGCAAACGAGTAGCGTCGATTCGACGCACCAAACCCTGTTTCTCGTAGTGCTGCACAATGGGCATGGTCTCGTTAAGAAACGTAATGAAACGTTTCTTTAAACTCTCTGCGTTGTCATCAGAGCGACCGCTCCCAGCAGCTCCGCGATTTAAGCAACGGGACATGCAAGCCTAATAAGTTGTGTAAGTTTCTCCCTTCACACAAATCAGCGCAGCTGTACCTCTTGAGGGCAATCGAAGAACAGCACAAACTGAAGTTGTATTTTGTCCTTCATTTCGCGTTCCCAGCCTTCCAAGTTGTTTTCATTCCTGGGGAAGCCATCGATTAGGAACTTTTCCTTTCCACTCAGTTCCATTGCTTTAGCTAAAAGACTGCACGTGATTTCTACAGGTACAATAGTCCCATTGCGAATATGCTCTTCTATGAGTTCTCCATACTCCGAACCAGGAGTCTTCCTTTCTTCCCTCAACAAATCGCCAGCCGACAGATGTACGTACCCAAACCTCTGCAAAAACGAATTTTGATCAAGATCCCTTGCAAAGTTTCACTCACATAGCATCGCTAAAGACTACATTACCTGCACTATATTAGTACACTGAGTGCCCTTTCCAGCTCCTGGACCTCCTAGTACAAAAACGATTTTGGGAATTGCGGGCGTGGAACTCATTGCTCTCCAACAGTTAAGTATCGGTACGCTTACTGGCAGTGGCAAATTTGTCGAGAGGAAAAGTCTGTATTGAAATACGATTAGCTTAAGTTACGGTTAGCAAAGTATCTTGCTTACCTTTGTAGTAGTAAACGATTAAATTGCATCCAGTCGGCCGACGTGAAACTTTTTAATTATTTCCTTTATCTTGATGCGCATGCGCTAAAGGTACCGCATTGCTTTCCGTACATAATTGTGTATTCCTAGTTCATATCATAGATGGCGACTAAATCATAAACCCGAAGGGTACATTTTCTACTTTTCTCTCAAGTTTTTGCGCTTTTCTTTTTGCAGTTCCTGCAATCTTTTGACAAGAATACCACAAATACCAAAAGAATATTTATTTTAAATTTAATCCAAAGATTCCATGACAATGCTTAGTGTAAATCATGTAAAGAGATGGCGCACATCGGACTTTTCTATAGAATCTCGGCTCCGTAATTCATGTTCCTTGGTTCACATAGAACATTCGCCGTTCACGTTTTACTCACACCCTGCATTTGTTTTTGCTTATATGTCGCCATGGATTTTTCGCGCCTTGTTACGTTTTCAACAAAAATAGTATGAATAAAATGGCTAAGCGTATTACAAAACTATCACACGATGTTGAAACAAACGTTATTCAACAATTACAAAAGTACAGTGTACTGTGGAACGTTACCCATCCTGAATTTAACGACAAAGCCAAACGAGACGCTACTTTGAAGGCCATCATAACCAGCCTTAGGTTGCAGATTTCAAGTGGGCGACATTGAAAACTGTAATGTGATACCAATAGAAGAGCTAATGTTATTTTTTTACAGCTGAAGACTTATGGGAAAAAATTGCACAGTTGAAAACAGCATTCGCTAGAGAGTTAAATAAAGTCAAAGAAAAACAGAAGAAGAACGAATTGTATGAACCAAGATTTGTACATTACAAACGTCTTCTTTTTCTCCAAAATGCCCTTGCACTGCCTGGAGGAAGCTCAGTTATACAACCTTTGACCGGTTGTGCAGAAAGTGGCATTTATGAAGTATGGAAAAGTTTGTTCTGTTTTGTTTATGATATAAAGTAAAAATTACATACGCCATAGGTATTGGATTCTTCGTCAGATAGCAGCTCAGCGTCAGATGAAGATATTGACACCTACGAATCTGCAGCTAAAGTGAGTAAAATTGGCTCAAGTACAAATGGTATTCCGTCTCGGAGACCACTCAAAGATAATTCAAGCGATGGACTGCTTACGCGGGCCAAGTTGTCGATAGACGAGATACAGGTGGCTGTGAACTTCCTTAAAGCTATGGACAAGGAACCGGAAGATGAGTGTGACATGTTTGGAAAGTATGTTGCCTCTGCCTTAAGACGAATGACGCCATACAATAAAGAACTGGCGAAATTAAAAATCCAGCAAGTATTTTTGGACCTCAGTCTTAACTCTTCTTTACCAACAACACAAGAACCATCCATACCGATGTTGTAGAAAGGCATGGATCAATTTTCTCGAACTCTCCAATCTCATACTTTTGTACATTATACTTTTCCAGGCTGGTATATTAGCTGTAACAGTAGTGAGAGTGAATGAATATCAGCCTAATTATTGGATTACAACATGTGTCAAAGATTCCAACATATCAGACGTTGCTCGATCGGAGATGTAGGTTTTTACTACTCTTTATACGTTTTTCAGCAAAATCTAAGCCATCGGTACCAAACTTATGTTCACCGTAAAGGTTTGTTGTGGATAGAATAATTTTTCTGCTCAGCGTTATTTTATCGTGATAGACCTCAGACCCATTGATAAGGATGTTAGGCAGTTATTGCACGGTTCCAGTGCGTGTAACTTGTTGCTTTTAAAATGCGTTCGCTTTCGCATAGTTTCTAGCCAAGTTTCACGAAACATTGATGTTTACACATTTTCGATAATTAGCTTTATTTTTTTGCATGGAATCATACAAATCAGTATTAATGTAAAATCTTAGTCTTTCAAAAAGGTGTAGCCTTTTTCTTTTATTTGTTGTCCAGTGTAGCCACATGGTAAATGTTGGTCTTCCTAAAGTTTTTCATAGCACCTGCAGTGGGTCTACGTTCTACAAACCCTATTGCACAGTTAAAGTCTAAATAATGTGAAAGTAAGCAGTGAAATCAAAAATTGATATAGGGACTGCCTTAATGTCGATATTTCCCAGGGTATTGAGAGACAGTTATAATTTTTCACGATTTATTAAAGACGTTTATTCGCTTACTTCTTAATTTGTTGATATAGTGCATCTGTATTATGCTGACTAATTTTTGTACGCATGTTTCTGTAAGTTAAACTTTAAAGAAAAGCGATTTTACTTGCGTGTCCAATCGGATTTGAACAGAGCTTTTGCCAAATTATGTCTCTCGCGGCAAGAGTTGGCGAAATCCGCCATTTTGAGTACATTTAAGTTAAGGTAAACAACCAACAACAAACTGTTTTCGGTGAATAGTTTGGTTTTGCCTACAGCTTTTACAAGTAGCTCAGGTAAACAAACAAAAAGACACAATACGACACAAAGCAAAACCAATACACGGAAAACACTTTGTTGTTGTTTGTCTACCTTAACTTAAATGTACTCAAAATGGCGGATTTCGCCAACCCTTGCCGCGAGAGGCGTAATTTGGCAAAAGCTCTATAGCGCGCGCTACTGAACTCATCCCTAGGGATGCTCCCACGGCTTCAACCCTCGCCTCAGTCTCGACCGAGCAGCCGAACGCGTTGGAAGTACGCTTGTAACGTGTTGTGTGGTTACTTTTAGGATAGTTGGGGGGTTTTTAAACTAAATTTGATATCTTCTACTATTTGTATTTACGCATAGCATTCCCTTTAATATACAGGCATCAATTTAGTGTCGTTTTGCAGTTTGGGTGCGTTTTGAGTGTGGTGTTTCTTTTCAAACGTTGACGTTTTATTACGTTTAAAACAGACGGTTTTGTTGCTGGACAAATATAGGCTGGACAAGTCCAAACAATATGCCGCTGTGGTAACAGCTTTGTCAGCTTGAGTTCTTAATTATTATTTTATGAGCGACATCCTTTATTCTTCACCAAGTCTTTTTTTTACCTGTTATGCTAATGAACCTGAGTGAAAAACGTGAGTGCCACGTGGGAGAGGTATGTAAGGGATTTCGGTAAGATTGTTTAAGATGTTTACAATAATTTCATGTAATTGTATAGATATGTAATAATGAATTATGCATAATAGGACCATCATCCTTTTACGTCGCGATTCATCATCCTGAGCAGAGATTTCTTAAACGCGATTTGCCATTAGCTCCTGCGACGGTTAGATAAAAACTGCTCCAATCTGTTCGTAATATAATTTTGCCGTGTTTATTTATTTTCCATATTAGTTTGAGAGCTAATATAATTTTATCTTAGGTGCTGTTTAACGTTAGTGGCTTTCGGGTTTGGGTATACAAAAAGAGCGTGTTGTATCAAGGGAGTGATATATAGCAAGTTATATGCTTGCAAGGCATCTTGAACAGTTTTTAGACAAGCCAAAGTCTACTGTGAATTATATAGGCTTCAAAAACTATCCTCTTCAAAAACAATTATCGCAAATATTTTGACTTCAGAGACTTCTATACATCCTTTTTAGAGCCGACTTTCCAACCGACTTTCAAGCCAACTCCCAAGCCCGCTTCCAAGCTGACTTCGAAGCCAACTTCCAGGTCGACTTTCAAGCCGACTTCCAAACCGACTTTCGAGTAGACTTTTAACCACGCCTCACAGTAGCGCTCGCACAGCCGAACGTGATGGACGTAGGTGGCCTGTTGGATGACGAACGGTTTGGACAGTTATGTTCTCAAAGTAAGTTAATTTTACTCTTTATTTATAGTTACGCATAAAATTCCTGTTGACCCATAAGCAATAGTTTAGCTTTGGGTGTGGTGTTTCAAACGTTTGGGCCGTAGTATAAAAGTTTACCTTTGTATATCTATACGTAATCCTCAGGCCCGTACCCAAGGCGGGGGGGTCAACCCCCCCCCGAAATGTTTTTTCTCATAACGATACCCCCCCCGAACCAAAAACGGGCCTGGTAATCCTATATACTGTGGTTTGTTCGTGTAGACATTTTAGTACCTTTAAAATGGACGACTGTGTTATGTTGTGGTTCGCGATGATTTTTTTTAGAGACACCCTCAATTCTTCGCCCGCTAGTCTTTTTGTTTACCTGTTATGCAAATGAAGTTATGTGAGAACATGAAGTACCACGCGGGAGAGTTATATGGATTTAGGAAACATTGTTTAAAGTGGATCTCCTCGCGTCAGTCGCGCTTGTGCTGCAGCCGAACATCCGAACATGCTGCAGTGACGGACCCTGTTGTCGTGATTAAGTTTTAGTATAGTTGTGTTTTTAAGCTAAATTTGGATATCTTATTATTTATTCTATTTTTGGTTAAGCACATTCCTTTTGATACACAAGCATTAATTTAGCTCAATGTATGCAGTTTGGGCTTGTTTTAAAGGTTGTGTTTCATTTCAAATGTTTGGGTATGTAGACGTTTCCTTACGTTTGAAACATACGATTTTTCTAATTTAGCTCCAGTTTGCAATTCTTATTATTATTAGTTTTTTCTTAGGAAAGACATCCTTAATGCCTCGCCTAGTCTTGTGCCCGAATGCAAACGAAGCTGAGTGAAAGCAAAGGTATTTTTATTTCTTAACAATTCAATGTACATGTATATAGATCCGTAATAATAAAGGTATTATAATAGGTCCGTCCTCCGTATGTTGCGGCTCGTCGACTTTGTGACGCAATTACGGCTTAAAACATTTTTGAATCTCTGTGTGATTAGCCAATGATATGCCATTGGGTCCCGAGAGGGTTAAAAATCTGTCGTCCTTCTGTCGAATCGTCCTTGTATCTACGGCCTAGATTGTACCACGACCAAGAGTGTAGTCATTGGATTGTGCCGTTTTAACTTTGGAAGAATTTGTGCCAAAAGCTGAAGAATTGCACCAATTTCCTTGTAATAAAATTGTTATAATTATTTGCATACCTAATGTATTTATCTTAGGTACTGTCAAATGTTAGTGACTTTCTGGTTTAAAACTCAGGCTTAGATCTTTCGTCCATTACATAAGAAATTGGAGAATTGCTTATTTAAATTTTGGGTTCACATTTTAATAGTTAACCCTTCTCTAACTGCGGCTGATGTACTTTAGGGCTAAATTGACGCATTGAAAGGGTCCCGATGTTCAGCATAGCAGCTTTTGGGTTCGACTTTGTGTATTATTGTACAATTTTTGAGGATTGAGTAGAATTGTAACGCTAGTTTCCCATTTGCTTTGTAGAAATTTACCCCACCCTAATACTGATCTACCCTAGTTCTTCAAATCTGATGGAATTTCCGTTCCGTGGCTTTTCTAAGCTCAAAAAATTTTATACTAAAATTATATAAATGAGATGTTTTGCTTTCCTCGAAATTCCTCATTTGTTGTACCAAAACGTTCCCCGTAAAATTTAGTTTCCGAAAATGTCATTTTTTTATTGTCCGGTGTGTAATTTTAGAAATAAAAGCCGAAAATTTTAATATTTTTGCGTGATTTTTCAAAAAATCCGCTAAAAGGGGTGTGGCCTCCACAAAAAGGACGAATCCTATTGGTGGATTGGACCAAAAAGGGGGCGTGGCTCCTTTTCGAGCTGGGAAAGCTTTTTCAGGGCTTTTCTCCATAAGGAATAACGTTGTATCAAGGGGGTCCCCTTGAAAAATCGTGGAAAAATGAGAGCCTCGCCCCTTCCCCTGCTCGGTTCCCAATTCCTGATATTCGAGCTCATGCAGCCGAAGCTACACAATTTCGAATATAGGAGTAGGAACATCGCCTGGAAGGCATAAGGAAGCCATTCTATTTTCGTTTTTTTCACGAAATAAAGTGCCTCGACCGAGTTTCGAACTTGCGACCTTCCGATCATAAGGCTTGCGTCTTATCCACTCGGTCATACGCTTATATGTTAAGGGCATTGAAACTTCTATAAATGCAATATATGAACTAAGCTGGTCTACCTGTATGTTGATAATGTTCCATCTATTGTTCGATTTATATCCTTCTAAAAGGTCCCTTCCAAAATCGTGAAAAATTGAGAGCCTCGCCCCTATCCCTGTTCCCAACTCCCCTGCTCGGTTTCCTTTCCCCAATATACGAGCTCATGATGCCGAAGCTTCACAAGATCAAATATGCGATTAGGAAACTTGCCGGGAATAGATAAGTAACAGAGAAAAGGTGTCATTTAATATTTCATTTTTTGACAAAATAAAGTGCGTCGACCTGGGTTCGACCCCACAACCTTTAGGAACCAAGGCTTGCGCCTTATCGACTTGGTCAAGGGCTCACATTTGTTGAAACTTCTATAAATATAATTGTACTTGGTACGATAGTAATTGGTATCATCCACCTTTTGTTCAATTTATACTAATACGGATAAATAACCTTCAATGACCTCAAACGCCTTTCCTGGCTCCGAATAACCTATAAATGACCTTCAATGACCTCGAAAGCCTTTCCAGGGTTTCCTGGCCATGGCGTGACTTACGACTTAACGATGTTGGAAATCATTGATGGCACTACCAATTCTTATCTCCAAGACTTTTGGCGTTGAGCTTTTGTCGATTTCGAATTTTTTAAAGATTTTTAATTAAGGTGTTAGTTAAGTTGAGGATATGTTTTCAGAATTTTGGCATAGGTTTTATGCAAATTAGGCTTCAAACGAATCTTTAATTATTTAAGAAATATAACGAAGTAGCGTTTAAATTTTGAAAAAGGTTCAGAATTATCATCATCGCCGATCCTGTATTAATTCTTGCAAAGGTTTTAAAGCAAACAACGTACGCCTCGTTGTATATTCAAATCTTTTATTAACAAAGATAACATTCTGTGTGAATTACGTCCAAATCCACATATCCAGCAACGCTACTTATCCACAACACAAGCCTGCTCAATTTAGCTATACGACCAAGTACAATGTGCAAAAACCTTTCATCTGCTTCCAGACTTTTTTGGTCATGCTGCAAAAGAGAGTGACCCCAGTCTAACACACGCTCCATGCACGTCAGCTTTTTCTGTATCCATTGAGATCATGCATACCGTACGTCAATCCTCCCAAATACCCAACTCTCACACGTCGCTGCTCAACTGTTATGTACAAGGCACAGGCACACTATAAATATACAACTGTTATTCCAATTCTTTTTCTTTACAGCTTGAGCCTCTTGATTTTTTTGGATCATCCATCAAAGTCTTCACTCTATTGCACTGCTATACAAATGGAATAGCTCTTATGGTACCAACGGTTTCCAAGTCAGTCGTTCGTTAGGATACGAGATGTCAACTTTCTTCTTTTGGTTCTACTTTGACAAAACCTTCTTCTTGCATGCGCGCAACACGTGCATTATTCAGGACGGCAATAGAATCTTTGATGGCATGAAAGATGATGTTCTTAATTTGCAATTTATCCTCATGGTTCGTATGCGAATCTGACAGAGCACGGAACTCTTGCGTTAACTGGAAGCAATGGGCTACATTTTCCGGCGAAACAAAATCTTCCGCAACCTTTATACAACTGTGTAAGTTCCGCACCTATTACATACAAAATAAATACGTTAGCCAAGCTCATAGTTAATTTTTTTCTAACCTGGTGAGGAGCGCCAGCAGGAATAAACACCGCATCTCCTAGGCACTGAACAATGGCGTAACTGGATACTCCATATTCCTTGTACAACCGCGTTCTTAGAGCGTTATCCAAGTAGCAACTTTGGTCATGAATAGGATCATGATGAGGTTCTAGACGATCGCCTCTTTCCAGAGCCACTTTGTTGAGCAAATCACGAATCTTGTCAGCATCACGAGCTTGGTAAATATGCCACAGTGCTCCAGGTAGTTCTCCAGCTTCTCGTACTCGTTGGCTGGTTAAGTAATCCACGCCAGCTTCGTCAATTGCACGCAAGGCTTCTGTAAGGGCAAAAACAAAACAAAAAAAAATACGTTCGCTTGAGAATTTTTGCACGAACACTTCGGGACGAAATGGCACACAAGGAAAAACATTGATCAGACGAATAGTTAACATCGTGGTAACTTCAGTGTTGGATTCTCGTTCATCATTTCAGCTTAGTGGTACTCCTTGTGGTGCAAAAAGGAGAAAAAAAGTTGAGTGGAAAGCACTTACCTTTAATAAGTTCGTCCGCATTGCCTTCTTTGGGAAGACCAACGTAAACCATGAGGTTGGCTGCATCCGATACGTCCAAATGAACGTTGGTAGTGCCTTTGGAAGCTTCCAAGGGAGCACCATAGGCGTTATACATTTTGGGTCCCAGATCCGGTCTGACGAAGCATTCCGGAAGTCTTCCCGCCAAATTCAGCCGACCATTTCGATGGGTGTACTCTGCCAAGGGCAGTGTCTTCATCAGATCCGCAAAACGAGACGGCAACAGCTCTGCAAAATCCTCTCCGGGTGGCCAATCTTTAAGTTTGAGCAGCATAGGTTGTCCCTTTTCATCTTTGAGTCTCTTGGTTAAGCGCTCAAATCCGTCCCAAAACTTCTTCATGGGTTGGTTGGGGACTAAATTGCCCGTCAAGCAATTAACCAGGTCGTTCTTGATGTCACCAAAATCCCTGGCGAAAGTATCCGGCAGCCAGAGAGTTTTATCCAGCATTTGGCCTGCGTTGGAGACGATCACCGGTTGTCCCCGTTTCCACTGATCCTGGAAAATCCTGTAGTTGCCACTGTGACGGGGATCCAATAAGCGCAGTAACCTGCCATTGCACAGCCACGAGTGGGGCACGTCAGGATATAACGCTTGTGATTCACTAATCACCATAATTCGTGCTGGCAGAGGTTCTCTCGTCCGAACTGTCCGCAAAACGTCGGTTTTTCTCTTGAAGTGCTTCAACTCTTGAATTTTCTCTCCCTCGGATTCTTCTTTCAACGTGACTTTCGTTGCTTGGGAATCATTCGGCTCGTGGTTTTTGTCCACCCCTTGCTCAATCACGCAGGATATGACATCTTCTAACGTCTCCAACTTGGGTTTCTTGCAAGGAATGCCTGACTTATCCTTGTCAGTAGACGTGGAAGGAGCAGAAGCTGGCCCAGACGTGGATCCCGGCTTGGAAACTGGTCTCATGAGCAAATCGCGTAAAGTTGAGTTGTGCTCTTCATCGTCGTCCTCATCTTCCATATCCGACCCATTAAATATGGCATCCTGCAATCAAAAACGCATTTTTGGGATTACTAAAAAGGTAAATCATAAAAACGTGATGATCTTACCTTCGCTTCTTCCTTGATATTCCCATTATTGTTGTTGATCTTGACTTTGGACATGGACACATCTGCTAATAGGTCTAAAGGAGAGTTTTCCGCTAGTCCGTTGTTTCCCTTCAAGTTGCCGTTGGTTAAATCGCCTTTGTCTTCCGACTTAATTGCACCCCCGTTGGTAAAGCCCTCTTCTTTCTTCAATTTAGCTCCGTTGATCCAATCATTAGAACGACTTGGCTGAGTCTGGTACTTGCGAGCCTCTGGACAGTCACAGAATTGCTCAATGTTCCACTGATACCGCACTTCATGGACCAATCTACCCATCGAGTCTAACGCGTCGCCCGCAATGATCTAAACAAAACACAATAATATGTTAAAAATAAGATCGACTCAAGGTCCAACCCAAGGTTAGATTCGGAGAAGCAGGTGGGGAAAGCAATAGGAGTAGGACTAAACAAACAGAGAGCAACAGGAGACAAAAGAAGAACCGTGTGACGTAAGAAGAACTCACTTGAGTAGGCATTAGTTTCTCGGGTTCGTGTTGACTCCTGTTGTTGCACCATAGCCAACCATGTGGGTCTCGTTCCTTATCCTTGTCTTCGGCACTAATTTTGCTGCCTTCGCTAGCACTATTGCAATTACTACCATTAACGGAGTACTGTCCCGATGGCGACCCAGGCGAGTTTTCGTTTTTGCTGCGTCTTGTTTTGTAGCAATCGATGCACACGACAAAGCCACACTTGGCACAGGCCCAATGAAAATTGAAGAGCGTCGTCTCGCAGACGTCACACATTTCTCGGACTCCCTGCACTACTCGTTTCCAGGCAACATTTTGATCTACAAGGACATAATAATAATAAAAAAATGGCAGAAGTGAGAATTAAGAAAGAAAAAAATTGGCACTAAAGATGGACAAGAAGACGCTATAAATACCTGGCGCCAAGCCTTGATCCCGTGCTTCTTTCTCATGTTGAGCCAAGAGACAGAACTGATCTCCCACATGAGTTAGCAGGAATAACGACATATCCACGTCTAAATCATGGGATGGACGCTGCGACTGAGGTAGCCAGAGTTTTAGGTCGTCTTCACTCGCCTCGCGATGGGGATCAGAGAAACCGGCCACAGCTAACTGTCCAGTTTTAGTGTAACGTAGACGACGGAAGGCATAAAAGCGGCAAAATATATTGGCATTGGCGGTCTGCTCGTTCTTTTTATGCCGTTGGTTTGGCGTGAGGCGACATTCCCTACATTTGCCCAAACGTGGAGCTACTTCCCAGCACGCTCCGTCTTGCAGGAAGCTTTCGCCCGTTTTCTTCAACTGCGCCACGCTGGGCTTGTTAAAAGGATTAACCGGAGGAGGCGGGGATGCATCACTCTCGTTTTTCTTCGGCGTCGAGGGATTCTGGCCAAATCTACCTTTCTTCCCTCCTCTGCAAATCAAATGTACAAAGAAACAAAACATTCAAAATATTAGCTACTTCAGCGCTCCAGAATACATCAAAGAATACAAAAGATAAAAAAATCCAATCACGGCTCCCGTATACACTAGCTTATTGATCGGAAAGAGACACAGATGGCACTGAGGTTTGTTATTGTTTTATGAAAGGAAGACAAGAAATAGATAGCTAATCGCCAGCAAAGTTTCTTCGCTTGTTTTGATTCTGGGAAGTACCACAGTTTGCAGTAGCAGCACAATGTCCCAAATCAAGTTGTCAAAACTTTGGAACAAGATGGAACTTGCAGTTCCACCCCCCCCACATCGCATTCAGGGTTGATTCATGGATTAGTGTTTAGAATGCATCTTGCAGACGGTTAGGTAGGTTCGTCTTTAAGGGACTTATTTGAATTATAAGTTTATTAAAAAGCAACTGTTATTTTAGTTCTTTCTCAGCACCCCATAACTGGTTTGGATGCTATTAATCGATTGTACAATTCCCCCCACATAGCATTCAAAGTGTAGATTCGTGGGTTAGTGTACAAGTTCCAACAAGATTTCTCGAAAACGGCTTGTCGGACTTCAAAACAATCTAATAAAAAAATTCTTTGTTATCAGCTAGTGCATAACCCAAAGAGTTAAGAATTTTTTCAAATACACTGTTTTTCTCAAAAAGTTGTTCCGGAATTTCCCATGCTAACCGTCTATACGAGGTAAGGTATACGGCAGCCTTAAAAACAAAATCGATTCATACAATAAAAAAAAATAACCACTATGTAAATAAAAATGCCATCCTATTATTACCTGCCAGTACCGGGCAATTCTTCACGAGTATCATGACGGCCGCGACCTCGTCCTACGGCTTTCCCTCGTTTGCTACGCAACTCGTTATCCTCTGAATCTTCGGATTCTCCTTCCTCTGAGGAGCTTTGAGTCCGCACTTTTCCCTTTTTGTTATTACTCTCTTCTTTTTTGGAAGTTGTCACGTTCATAGGGGCCGTCGTGCTTGAGGAATTCCCGGCTTTTTTCCGCTTCCTTCCTGGGACTGCTTCGTCTTCCGAGGCCAATGAAGAAGGTGGGGAAACTCCATAGCCATTCATCAGAGTCTTTTTGTGCACTCCGGAAACAGGTGGACTTTTCCTATGTTTGTCTCCCGTGGCGGTCCCGCCACTGCTGTTACTGATAACTGGGGCTTGATTGGCTGATGCCGCAGGCGTGGTTTTGCCAGGTATGTTACTTGGTGAATTGCTCAAGCGCGGAGGAACGGCTAGCGCTTCATCTCCGGTGGTGTGGCGATGTAACCAGGCAGTTTTTAGTTTGTGGACAGGCTTGCCTGACGGTGGTGCAACAGCCCCTCCGCCGTTGTTACTATTACTGACTGATGAAGTGGCCACGTTTGGAGCGCTAGGAAGAGAAGCTTTCGCATCCTTGGTCAGGGCTGCAGATTCACCGTTGTTTGATACACTGGGCGAATTGCTTGTTAAACTCAAGGGTGCCGTATTCGACCCCGAACTTGGATTACTAGCATTCGAAGGTGGACACATGGCAGGAGGCGACACCGGAACTTTGAGAGACGACGGGGGAAGCTGCGGCGGGATCGGATTAGGACCTGTGATGATGCCTGATACGACAGTTGTTCCATCCGGATTGCGTGCCAAGGCTACGCCGTAGGGAATGCCTTCCGTACTGGCGACTGTGGTAAAAGGTGTGGGCATGGGCATTGGCATGGGTAGAGCAGTCGATGCGGCAAGTCGTGACGTTGAGTGTGTACTTGCGTCTAGTAACACATGGGAGACATTCATACCAGGCACGCAGTTGGGGTTTACCACACTCGATATCTACGAATGAGAAAGAAAGATAAAACCCGGAATTAATTACAGTTACGACTTTCGAATCCATATCAAGGCCGCTAGTAAGGCATCACGATTTGCTATACAAATACGTCTAAACTGATAAGCGTTTTTTTGTCCTTTAAGTCCGCTGAATATGGTGTGTTGCCATCACTAACGGATAATCTACGAAAGGGCGTATGAGATATTCCCAAGCTCAATTATATCTTTTCACGAAAGACCTTTGTGACATCCTGAAACTATTTTCCAGTTCCCAAATCATGCCACGTGGTACATTTCTAACTACTTTATGCCAGTCCTAGATTCATTTCGTTACGTGCTACTCCCGATGTGGGGTTTCCCACTCGCGCCAATCAATCACGAAGTCCTTACATGAAATGTGAATACGTCGAGTCGACGTATTCGTAGACTTTTAACTCGATTTAAACTTTCGTCAAAACCAACGCGGCTTTGGAAACAGCATTGCAAAACTAGTCTTACAGCAAGATTACCCAAGCTACCCTACCTTCTCACCGGTCCAAGAGCCTTCCCGCATGTAGAAACCTTTCTATCCACTGCAAAAAAAGATATTTAACGAAGGAAAAGCCTGGTTATAAATAGGCGACTCGCAGATTTTGTTTAAGTTTTTGATTTATAGCATCTTCTTCTCTTGAAGTTTTAAGCTGTAACTCCTTATCCGCAATAGAATCCCCAAAACGTAAAGGTTTTTCCCCAACAGTAAACACAGATGGAAACCTACGATGAAGGGCTTGCCATGCAGCTTGCAAAGGCCGCCCAGTGTGATAACGTTCTGTGATCCCTTTCCCTACCCGATTTTAATTGTACGTTTTTAATAATAAACTTTGGCAACAGGCTTATGCCTTTACGCCAATATTTTTTTTTAAACTAATTGTCTAATTGTCCAATATTCTTTGCGAAGAACAAAAACAGCCCGTCAGATTTGTCCTACCGATTATTCTTGACACAAGATTGGCAACCACGCAAAAGACGGTCTGCCAATAAAATTGGCCAAACAAAATTAATACCTTATTGAGAAACAAGTGTCCTTATTTTTAAAAGAAATCTCTTGAAACAGGTTTCCTAAGCAGAATTCCTTCCACGTGGAACTTGCAAAGGTCATTTAACTTTCCATTCTCCGTTCTAACCTAAAAAAAACGTGCTGAAAACCGTGGACATGCAAATATATCTACTTGTTTTGCTCAACAATTTTTTCCTCGAAGTTAGGCAACAGAATTAAGAGAAAAAGAACCCGTTGTCTAAACAAGTTATACTGATATGGCAATCCCCTGAGATGCATTCAGTGGCGGCATGATCAAACGCTAATTTATCCCCTACTTGCGAGAAACGTTCTTATTCTCATGACGTTCCCATTCCTATCTATCAAAAACACTTAGTATTTCACCTTTTTCCTTTCCTATAAAAGGTTTCCCCGTTTATTTTCTCTTCACGTCAACCCATAAAAAAGGATAAAAAACTGTCAAAACCTACTTGTTCCTGCATTAGGACTGACCGCGACTCGAGTTCCAAGTTTTTATCCCGTTCGCGGTGGTAACTGGTGCTTTGCACTAAAGGTAGTGGGGAAGGCGTGTCTTCTCTGGTGCCTGTTCCTAGATCTAAGGGTTGTGTTTGTTGGGGCAGGACGGCATTAGGCAGCGCTGGTGCTAGCAAACCCGTACTTGGGGCAGGTCCCAGGCCTACATGACTTCCTCTGCCTAGCATAGTCTGTGGCGGAGGCAACGGATGCGAAAGCGGGGAGTACGCTGTTGTCGGGTACATTCTAACTTCGCGATCG
Source organism: Lepidurus arcticus (assembly GCA_003724045.1). Classification (NCBI taxonomy): domain Eukaryota; kingdom Metazoa; phylum Arthropoda; class Branchiopoda; order Notostraca; family Triopsidae; genus Lepidurus; species Lepidurus arcticus. The sequence continues at coordinate 81,161 of RJJA01000187.1, forward strand.
CGGTCCCGCTCTCTTTCTCGCTCCCGCTCTCGGTCCCGCGACGAATGCGCTGGTGGAGGGGGAGGAGGTGGGTTGTGTTTCGCACTCAACGGTAAGCACACGTCTACCGGCCGACACACGGGCAATCCGGTGGTAATGCCTCCCGGCCGTATGTAAGACCCGGCCAGATGTCCCGGTGCCGGACTCGGGTTACGCGAAGGGTTGGTGGGCGGGTGAATCACGGGTGCCGGGGCTGGCGACAACACTTTATTCCGCGAATTGATGGGCCCCGAGGACGGTGGGTACGAAGGGGAGTACGAGGGCTGTCGGAGGGGTGGTCCAGGTGAAGGCGTATTCGAACTTCTGTTCGCGGGGTTAGGATTTGACCCCGGACCCGAATTCGGTGGGTAGGCGTACTTGTAATTGAGATGCTGTTGATACTGTGCCGAAGACGCCGACGTCGGCAAGGATGAAGAAGGAGGAAGATGTCCGAGCATTACACTTCGCGGACTGTTCCGATCCGCGTTGGGTCCCACAATCACCGAGTTCTTGTTTAAGGGCACATGCTGCTCGTACATGCTTGCACCGGAAGGCTTGCCTGCCAAGTTCAAAGGTGGGCCAATGTTCCCTTGTGCTTTATTTGGCATGGAACTGTTCGTGCTGCTAGCACAGTGTTCTTGGTAAGCGGCGAAATTAATATCCGCTTTGGGAAGAGCCAATCTAGGCTGTTGGCGATGATGATCGTTTCCTCGCTCATTTCCGACGTGCAGTCGCTCGGGAAGCTCGTTGCTAATGGGCGACGGCCGACCAAGGTGGTGCTGCTGTTGTTGTTGATGCTGGGCGAGTAAAGCTGCCGCGTTTTTGCCCGTCAAGGGAAGACTGGACACCCATCCCTGATGACGCTACAGCAGAACCAGAACCAGTTGTAATGGATTCGTAAAAACAAAAACAAAGAGACGTGAGGACGCAAAAAATGGTCTTACCTTCTGGTGAGCTAATCGGAGTGATTCTTCAAAATGCTGAACCACGGCTTGCTCAGCCACTTGCTTCTCACGTTCCTGGCGTTCGCGTTCATAGCGCTCCTTTTCGCGTTCACGCTCTCGTTCGCGATCACGTTCTTGGCGCTCTCTTTCTTGTTGCTGTCGTTCTCGCTCCAATCGCTCCCGCTCTTTCATGTCTCTCTCTTGACGTTCCTTGGCTTCCACCTCTCGACGTTCTCTGGAAAATACCACACAAAACCAAATACGAATTAATCAAGCGAATCACTAACCCCTTTCCAACAGTCATTCAAGACAAAATACCATCGAATATAAGAAGCGGAGTGCAAAATACAGTAGATGACGTTTATTGTGATGTCCCGCTTGTCAAGTCAATATTGATTCTATTAAGCGGAGATTTTAATGACAGAAAATCGAAAATATCCAATAGGATGCTACGCTTAATCGGCATGTGAAACGAACTGGTTTGGTTAAACTAAAGAAACAAGGCATCGTCTACTTTTTGGCTTTTCCCCACGCGTTTCCTTTTCTAGATTCATTATACCCGCTATTGTTTATTTCGTAACTGTAGTTTTATTAAAAGTATGTCCAGTCCGAACAATGTATAAGCTGATCACAACATATTAGCATCCTCCTCCATGGTTAATAACCCGTAAATAACATACGAAATTCGGCTACAAGTTCTTTCATGGGGAAAGGCAAGGTTGTCTTGGCAACGACATGCCAAGGGTTTCTAGGTGGCTCACGCTGCCATGTTCTCTCTTTACAGCGTATTCAAGACGAAAGCACTGTTGCTCACGTTTATTGATCTTTTCAACAGGGGCGGAAAGCGCGGGTGTGTGTGCTACATATATTCCTCGCCTTCCAGAATTTGGAACTTGAAAAGGATGATAACGGCCAGCGTGTGTCCATATACCAGCAAAATCGATTTTCATGCCTTCTGCTAAGGAAAAATCGAACACAAAGGAAGCTGCAAGAAAAACAAACATGTAGCTTGAGCCATGAATGTTCGCTTGACGAGAGAGTTGCATAACTTCTGGTCGCTCATGCCACCCCATCCTAACTCGAGAAACCGGCTTTTTTCAAGCGTCTAATTGCTTTACCTCATTAAGAAACAGGGTGACATAAGTGCTTAGGACGTTGGATGAATATATAAACCAACTTCGATCCAAGTCTTCATACCTAACCCAAGGAAAACAAGAAAAAAAAAAACAAGGCAAGAAACCGTACGCTGATCCCAAGTTAGAGACTTTTTAACTTGTTTTTGAAGTTACAAAAATAATCCTCTCTGGTAAAACTGCCCGTAACTTTGTCGACAAGAAAAGTATTCGAGGATTGTGTAAATTAGGCGGAAATGTGTTGCAGCACAACCTCAGCTCCAAGCTTGAAAAAAATCCGCTAAATTCCCGGACACGAAAAAAACCAGCGACCTAAAAAACGGCCAGCCGAACGTTTTCGTTCACAACTTTCAGGGTTTCCTTTCGGAGGTACGCAACAAGAACTCTCATAAAAGGAAGAAAAGGGGCTAGCCCGGCTTCCACGAGTTCCAAACTTGCTGGAGTAATGAAATGCAAATAAAAAAGGGGGAAAAAGTCTTTTCTTTCTTGGCATCGTAAATGCGGGCCACGAGGAGCTGCAGACTATGCTAGACGTCGACGTGGTCGCCATTTCAGACCATTTCAATGCTATTTTCCCAAACTCTAAAGTAGCAAACTCGAAAACTTCGGTCCAAGCCACATTGCTCTACCTCGTCATTGAAACTGTGCACGCGAGAACGTAAAAAAGGAAAAAAGAAAGGAAAACAAAGCTACTCAGATGTTAACTTCATTACCTTTCCTCCTATTTACGATTTCAGTGTCGCATAAAGTATGCAGCATGCATAGAAGCATGCAAGTTCGCAAACATGAATGGAAATATAATCTTTATGCAATCCCACGTCTGCCGTCTTCTCCCGTTTTCATCCCGCTTTTCTCTTGTTTTTAATAACAAGTTTTCGTTTTCATAAGCTCCAACTTTCCAATAGCGACCATAGCATTGGAGATCGCCAGATCACGAAAGCTTCCAAGCAAGCTCCCAAGTGAACAACATTGCTGTCTGCATACCTATCTTATCTCCTTTAAATTTAAGGGTCGGTGTGTGGGTACTTTTGCTTGCAGTAGACAAGCACGAACTTGAGCGTGTATGTTCCCCCCTTTGTACATTGACTAGAAAAACGGAACTGGTTTGGCGTTTTGGCTATCACACTTTATAATCGGTACACCACCTTCCACGGAGTTAAGAATCAGCTTTTTACGAGGTACGCTTTGTTGAAAAACAGACGCACGATTATGCAAATGTGAGGACCTTGTCCGAGCGTCCAGTACAACTCTTTTTCAGGGTCAACACTCCCTTAGCTCTTTTTCCCGGAGACTTCAAACTTTTCACTTGAAAAACCCCTTTCGCTGGAATAACACTAGACTGGTCAGCCTCTTCACTTGACTCGGCGCTCGATCGCTCTTCCCAAAGGCTTTCCCCCAAAAGAAGCTCAACCGGTAAAACTCTTTCCCGCCCCGCACAAAAAAAAATCACAGATCTCTTTCCATCCCTTAAGGCTCCCGCATACCTTAGTTTATTGATGCGAAACAGTCACAGATGGCACTGATGTTTGTTATTGTTTTGCCAACAGGTTCACTGGTTAAAAACCCGGAGGTCTAAATGACATAAGTATGTCATATTGTTGCAAAACGTTCTCCGGAAAAATAATGACAAACAGGTGTCATTCGAGTTGAAACGTGGCAGTTGGGTTGAAAATGAATTAGGTTAGGTTAAGTTGGCTAGGTTTGGTTAGATTAGGTTGACGAGAATCGTTGAATCTTATACTACCTTTCACTCTATTAGCTGAAAACAAATTCATCGTTCAAAACTTACATACTAGCGTTATTTTTGACAGGGGATACACTACACCCGTTTGTCACTAAATCCGGAGAACGTATTGGTATTGCCGAAGCCTTGCGTAAGAGAGTAAGAAAAAAGTAGATAGCTAATCCCCGGCAAAGTTTCTACGCTTGTTTTGTTTCTGAACTTTCGGAACAAGATTTCTTGAAAAACGGCTTGCCAGATTTGAAAGCAATCTAAAACCAAAGTTTTCCTAGTGTACAACCAAAGGACATACTTTTAGGCCATGTATTTCTCATAATTGCAAACCTCATTTGCATATTGCTAATTTATTACTCACCGGAAAAAAATTGCGCATTGGTTGTGCACTACCTGTTAGCAAGCTCAAGATTACTGTCAAGAATTTTTTTTTCATAAAATAGACTGGTTTTCTCAAAAAGTTGTTCCGAAATTCTCATGCTAACCGCCTATACCGAGCTAAGGTATACGGGTGTCTTAACCGTGTCGCACATATTCTAAAAGAAGAGGGCTTTGGAGGCTTACCTTGCCATTCGCTCAGCCAAAACAATCTCTTCATGTCCCGATACGGGCAAAAGGTACGGAGCGTGTTGTTGATAATTTTTCCAGAATAATTCTGCACTGGGCGACGGGTAGGATCCCATAGGAGGCGGGGCTAAGCCTAAGGTTAACGACGGATGATGATAAGCTGCTGGATGAGATGGCAAATGCAACGGACCATGATTGGCTGCTGCTGCTAACTGGACGGCAGCAGCGTGTTGTCCAGCCGTCGTTTCCCGCCATAATCTGGCGGGATCAGTTCGTTCACGTTCACGACCCCGCTCTGCAGACACGCTCCCTTGCACTGCTCCTGCACTCATGGCTAAATTACCCAAACCTGCTTGAGCGTTGGCAGGTGAATGCGAATTGGGACGTGACAATGGTGACTTCAATGGACGCTTCATAGCTTCATTTTCTTCCAAACGTTCCATGGTAACGCTACTGCTGCTGGTGAGTGTACTCGACGTACAGCTGGGCGAAACTGTCAAGGAATTCACAGTGCTAGTCGAAGGAGAGACTGTAGTCAATGCAAAGAGGTCATGGCGTGGAATCACAGCACGCGGAATGGGAATTATGACCAAACTGTTCGTAAGGATGCTGTTTTTGATGGGCGTTGTCAAAGAACTCTTCGTTGGCAGGGATCCAGTCTCGCTCGTGGTAGTGGCGGGAGCCTGCTGCACCAACGTCTGTGACGATGTGACAGTGTCACTGCTCCCACTATTGTTTTTCTTAGAGGAGATAGTTTGCTGCTGCTCCACTTGAGCAGGTGCTGTTTCTGTATCAGTTGGCTTGCTTCTCGGCGCACTTGTTGTTGCCACAGATACTCCAACTTCTTTGAGAGTTTTAGCCAGGACAGACAATGGAGAAGGAGAAGGGTAGGGGATGATTTCCACGCCCGAACTCAATTTCACAGTGACGACACGGGAAGCAGAATTCACGGACGACTCGGACGTTGTGGCACGCGAAGACGTGGAATATAAAGAAGAAGATGACGAAGAAGAGGCCAATGAAGGGGGGCCTTGTGCAGGAGTAGGAATCAGATTGCTCTTTCGATCCACTGCAGGATGGACCGAGTTCTTGGACTTGGTCTTTTTCTTGGCCAAAGCTCCGCTGTTCGCCGAAGCTGCCTGAACTGCGGCTGCTGCTGCAACAGCTTTGAGTTTGGATAATTTCCTGGGTAAAGGCAGACGAGGCACGGAGCTTTGTTGCCGAGGTTGACGTTCCAGCAAAGGGGCGGGGCGTCGAGACGAGCGAGTTGATACCGAGACCTCTTTGTCAAGTTCCACTTTGCTAGCTCGTTTGGCTTTTGACAATGTCGCTGTTCGACCTGGAAATACACCCACAAAAATGAGAAAACATTAGTACACATAAACTGAGAAATTGGTAAGGTGAGAACATTACTTATATATATTCAGTAGCTGAGTATATTATTGAGTCGGTATTAGTTTTTATGGACTAAATCATGTACATGATGGATAAATAAATAAGTTTGGGAAAAGGCTTTCCTAGCCCGCTATTTGAAAAAAAAATAGAAAATATTAATCTTTACTAAATTCAAAAGAAAGACATTAATCCACCATACAGATGTCTCCTCGGTATTGCATATCAGCTTGTCAACATAATGCTAGAGGACCCAATCGCTTTTATAGGACAAATAAGCGCAATTTCAAATAGGCAAACGAATTTATAAGGTTTTTATCCGTCACCAGAAGCATTAGAGGGGCCAAAAAAGGGGAATGCTAAAACGCTAAAAAGTCAGATGGCATAATTCTGTGGCTTTCGTTTGCCTAGCATTGGCAACAAGCCATGTTGCTCCATTTTTGTCTACACGTCAAGTTGCTGGCTTAATTTTGGACGCTAAACCCAAACAAGCTCTCTCGACCCTAATTATAAACTTCTGGCTTGTCTGTCGGTTTCTCTCTAGCCTTCCTCTACCTCTATTTGGACATCTTTGGAGTCCTCGTACTTCTAAGGATGCACACACGTGCACAACTTATTCATATGATTACAATCAATAGTAATTCCCATATTATAACATGTATTTTACAAGAACCATTATAAAAAAGACACAGACTTCTCGAACATAATAAACGCCTTACCGTAAAGTGTCTATCTATTCCTAATCTATGACCCTAAAGCTAACTGTAATTCATTGCGCTCTCAAAATTGACAAGATTCTTTTTTAGCCCTAATACGTCGTTTCTTCCGAGCAGTTAGTTTTCGCATTACTCAATGTGCCTGAACGCCAGCAAATGCTAGGGTTCGATAACAACTGGGAACAGAGCCAGACCTTGGGGAAAAAACTTTTTAAAATTCCTTTGAAAAACATTTAAAGCCCAAAGAAATCGGGTAAGTTCAAAGGCATTCAGGGCAACTCTTTCGCAATTCCACGTCCTTCGCACATGCACATGCAACTTCAGGAAGCCTTTGGTACCGTCACGGAGGATTATCGATCGCTGTCTACATATTTGACGGGGCTCAGGGGACATGATAAAACAAACAAGGGCTTTCTGCAGTCTGCCTAAACACGTGAAAATAATCTGCCATATTTTTTTAACTTCTGCAAATTCTCTTTTCTTGAAATTTTTTTCCTTTTCAGAAAGTACAGCTAGGGGACTTAAAAAATTCCACCTTCAGGTCAAACCTTATCCCAACTCAGTCCTTCATTTGCATGTTACCCTCGTTTTAGGACTCAATAGTCAATGCCATCCCACTTCTCGTTCTAGCAAGAGCCTATTGTTACCCCATTTGGCAATAACCCTTGTAATGCTAAACGGAAAACCTTTCGAGCAAAACCGGTTTCTCACTTCTAACGACCCGGAGCCTTTACACCAATACTTTTTTTTCGCTTTTAATTGGCTACATTCAACTAAAAATGCACGCACCGAATACTTCATTGCATACAGGGATAGAACATTGAAAAAAGTACCAGAAAAAAAATTACAAATTATTTTAAAATTATCTTTACATAAAAGCAATGATATAGAAGTCCCTTTTAGTTCCAAACCAACGATAACCTAAAAAGTGGGATCCATGGATGTGATATGTGCTAACCAGGTCAAGTTCAAGTCAGTCAACTTGCTAATGAAGTATGCTTAGAGGCAAAGGAGACCCACATTGGGCGTTCGGGCATGGCACGATATACGCAACGCCAAAAGGAGTTGCTGGGCAGTATGCATAACTCGCATGCATGCTGCACCATGCACACCCAAATGCAACAAAATAGGAAAAACCAAAACCGTCCGTCCCTACTTCGCTCTCTCGCTCTTTCCTTTCTCTACATCTTGTTAGCATATATTTCATCGTCATCGGTATGGCTCAAGCTTGGTTAACGTTTGCCATCGTCTCACTTTACTCCTTTCTAGCGCTTCGTCCTTCTCTTTTCCATCGACCCTTGTAATACTCTTGCTACAAACTCGACTCGGCTCCTCATTTCACCTTCATCTGACCTTCGGCCAGTCTTTGCTTCTACTAATTTGCATTCTCCCTCTTCGACTTGTCGGTGTATATAGCTTTCACGATCTGGAATCCCCTGCGCTCCGAACGAGAACAAGAGAAAAATGTCTTTTCTTACTATTTTTGGATTTTAAAAAAGGAAGAGTCAAGTTTCTTAAAGTACGAAACACTTTGACAAGGGTCAGAGCAAGGTCGCGTACTTGACAACCTGATTTAATTAGCTGCGAAAACGCCCGTCATACTGAGAAAACGCTTTTCGACTCCAACTTGACCCCTGTTGACCTTTTTCCAAAGGAGAAGGGTTCGTTCTGTACAGGTAACCGTGAGGGGGGGGGAAGCGATGTGCAGTTAATTGGTCTGCCTGAGCTGGTAACACACGTACCCTGTGCAGAAAAGAAGTTGAAAAGCTGTACCACATGCAAAGCCATGCAAAGAAATGCAGAGTGACGTCATCTAGTACACTTAACTGTGCATAAATTGCATGTGCCCGGTCGGCCACAAGTGATATGGCAAAAACTTCCGTCTCACATGAAATAGGGTCATCAACCTGTCCTATTGTGCCTCATTTTGATAAACACAAAATGGGCATTGCCACTGCATTGGAGCGAGAACCAGCATTTCCCAATCCACACAACAACCTGCACCATTTGCCACTTTCTCTGGCCCTCTTTTCCCCATTGTTGTTCAAATGCTGTCTCCTTTCTTGTATATCATCTCCAGCAACTCGGCGGACAAAACCCACTTCCCATAACGTAATTATTACACCTCAAGCATGTTCTTTTCCTTCCCTTTCCTCTTCCCTTATTCTCTCGTGTTTCCCTTCCATTTTTTGCATGGTCTAAAACTGTTTTGCGGTCTTTTCCCTCTTACTATTTTTTCTTATTTTCTTTCACCACACGACTTGCGCAGTCAAGCTGCTCCACAAACTTGGAATGACGATTTGATAGGACACCCAACTTCTGAAAATAAAATATCCCGTTTTCACATGTATCGTCAATTTCCCTTGCCTCCTATCATTCCATCTCTTTTACATCATTCCTTCTCGTTCTACACCCCCCCCCCTTCCCGTTAGCTTGTAGGCATGGCAGCCGGTCAACTATATAGACTAGAACAAGCTCTAGCATTTTGCTTGGGTTGCGTTGGAGTGAAGCTATCCGCCAAAAGGCTTCTACAGCGCGACAAGCTCCACCAAATCCGGTTCACCTTGACGCTAAATGCACAGAAAGAGAAAAAGTGCCAGCCAATAGGGATAATATCAAACCTGTTCATACATAACACCTCTGCTTAGCAAATGGCTTTCGCAAGTATGTACCAAATCCACTCTGGTTTCTCAGCCTATAAGCCCACATGTGAAACTATTTTGTCTTGTCAAACTACTTTAATGAAAAGACCTGTATTTAAATTTAAGATGAGGGATGAGACTAAAGGCTTGTTTGCTTTGGAACTTGTCTTGTTCTAGTACCGTCCATGCCTTGCAATTCCTTCTCTTTCCGTTCTCCTCCCTCGGTTTCGTCGAGTTTGGCTTGTCGAAGGGGTCGCCTTTTATCCCAGATTCGATCCAGGACGCCTCTGGTTGCCGATGACCTCTACGTGTCCTCTGAAGCACACCGCACCGCACGGTTTTCAACTTGGCAAGCCAACGGCCCGTTATTACAACGCTAAAACTTTACTCGCCTTTTACTCGTGTATCAGAAACTAACTTAAATAGAAACGTTCGCACTAAGATACTAAGATAAGAAGGTGAACACACGCCCAGCGCATAGAATAAACAACAACCACTTTGGAACTCACCTCCCAATCAATTTAGTAGCGTGCACGCAATGCTGAAGCTCAGAAAAAAAGAAGAACCGTAGTAGGGAGGTCGCAAAACGCAAATGCTTCACGATTAGAGCCGTTCAGGTTTCACACGATCACAAAGGAATGACTAACAGCGGTTGTAAACTACCGTGTGTTCCAAGTGTGGGTTACAGCAATGCGGGAAACTACTTGCACACTTTTTTAATGCGTTTCTTTTGGAAATCCTGTTTTGAAAATGCACCCTAACCCCAACCCTGGATTTAGTTAAATGTGTTTTGTGGCACGGTGGGTTTGGGGATGACTCACAAATGAGAAACCTATGGTACAAAGACAACACGTTCACGAAACGATATACCTAACACCTTTCCGCCATCATGGCAGGCGACCAACTCGATGACTGGCTTGGCCTGTTCCTTTACGCTCTCAGCATGCAAACAGGCGACGTGAGCGCCACCACGCGGTTGGGGGGATAAACAGCCAAGACATGGGCAAAACGTTATCCTTGTTTGTCAGTCCGTACACTTCGTACTACGTTCGACAGACCCGGTTTCTTGTCCTTAATTTCGGCTAAACTTCCAAGAGTCGATTATCTAATAAGATTTGAAAGCCACAAGCCAACGAAATGGGAATTTGATCCTTCTCGAAGAATGTTACTGTACTGTAAATACGCTGTCCAACAAATAGGACTGCAACGTTTGCACGTTCCATGCCTTCGTACTGAAACCGCTGGGAAGCTCAAAGAAAGCTTTCAGGGCGAGGAACCTGACTAACTTGCTATAGAAAAGTTGACGAGAATACGTGGGGTCGCCTGCAGGTCAAACTTGGCAATTATGAGCTTCTGGGAAAATGGGCAGTCCCTGGAAGCGGAAAAAGCATGCGGGGAAAGGAGAAACATCCCGACACAGCACACAGGTATATAGGGAAAATGAGCTACGACACATCGCCCCGAATCTTTGCGGTGTGTCGGTGACCTTGTTCGCATTTCCAGTCCAGTTTGCGTTGGGCGAGTGACGACAGCATGCGAGCTTTCCAGCAATGAGCACAATATTCCTTAAGTCAAAGCAAAGCGGGCGAAAAGGACCCCCTAATCGTGCGTAAATCTGATACTGACAATCTTCAACATAGCCAAGGGTCACGAAAGTATTGTTGTTGTTTTTTCCTTCTTTTTTGGTATCAATATTGGTTAACTGTCCATTGTTGCGCCAGGTATGGGGTTTTATAGCTCTTGCATTGTGTACGAGTGCATTGCATTGAACCCACCCCCTTGGTCGATAATTTTACGGCACGCATGACTGCCTTTCAACGCTTTTTCTTCCCATTATTAAACACAAAAAAAGCTCTCACACCATTATTGAAAAACCGGCAATAAAATCATGTTGGGGCAACGTACTAGAGTTAGAAACGCATATATGCAGTACTGATCGTCACTACACTTTCTTCATTTCCGTTCCTAATTCCATACGCCTTTGTGCGTGACTTTGCCGATACGATTTGCTGCAGACTATACGATAGGAAACCACTTCCACGAAACTCCCCTCACAACCCTTGGTAAGGGGTACTAGACCAGAAAGCTTTAAACCGAGGTTGGCCAACAAGGGCCCGCGGACCTGAGCCCGGCCCCACCAAGGGTTCGCAATCGGCTCACCGAATAGCTTTAGAAGGGAAATTCCGAAGTGGATTTTTGGCATTATTGTACTATAATGCCGAAAAAACGACCCAATGGATACCCTAGATTGCGTATCAATGATTTTTTCTTGTCTTTTACTAGCAGCGGGTTTAAACTTCTCTTTCATTCCCCTCTTTCGTGTCCAAACCAAACCGAACTCCTAAAGCGTGTTCAGACTAGGTCAACATGGTTCTTCGCTCTACAGGCTTTACAGTAAAATGCGTGAAAGTAGAAGAGACAAGTTTCGCTTAATCTGAACACGATTTAGGAGTTCGCTTCGTGGGAATTTGCTTCTGAATGATGGCCGTTGATTTTTTTTTTTAATTCGTAATGTAAAATTACAACAAAAACAGGGAAAGAGGCCTTAAGTTTGAATCCTATATACAGACTCGACACGAAGAAGTATAATCGTTTCACCTTTCGTACTCTTCCACACTAAGCGAAGTCATTCTTTTGTATTTTTAAGTCTTTTATAACTGCATATTAACTTTGGTCACGAACACTGGAAGAAGAATTCACAGATAATCGTGTCGCTGAATGGAACTAACGCTATAAATAATGCATGGTAAGATTATCGGCCACAAAATTTAGCGTGCATCGTTTACTTTAAATAACCCGGTTTCACGCTTCCTATGACATTACGCCTATTACTACTTCCTATTACGCCTTAACATTTTAACTGAAAACAAGAAGTTTGAACAAAGTGTTGACCAATTTACCAGTCAACTCAAGAAAAAGAAAAAAACAGCAATATTATTGACATAAATTATTAAGCTGGATATACGCAAAGAAAAGGTTGCAGGCAGGGTCAGGCACCCAATCTTAACGACCGATGCAGCGGAAATGTTGAATATAGATAGTCTTACGCGTCGATGAACATAAAAGAAAAGGGTTCCACTCGAACCTACAAGAACCCTTTGACCTCTGTTGAACTTGGGTGCGAAAGCACGTTTTTGTACTGTATAGGTGTCCAAAGCAGGTGTCAGGACACGTGTAGATTTTTGCTCGGCAAGTTTTATTCCGCTTTTCTTTTCTTGCTGTATGTCTGCATACGGTACGTGTAATAGCGTGTTCCACTGCTGCAATATTTACACACACTGAGTGCCAAATATTGCCCCAGTGCAGCCAGCGGAATTCGGTATAAGAGAAACAGAAAAAGTGGTTTACGGTGCAAATCCGTACAAGAGCAATATACCCGTAGGCTTGACTTTGACCCTTCCTTTCTTACAGCTCTGTCTTTCTTCTTCCATTCATCCACCGCTCTTGCGCACTCTACGATGCTTCTAGTAGAGCAACTGTTTCGTCAGTCAAACCAGAGTCGTTGACCAAGGCCGGGCCCACGTGGCAGATGGTGTATACCGGCCACGTCTCTTTTTTGTCTCTCGACCTTTCCCAGGCGCATTTTTTTTTGCTGGCCAGAAAACTACTCCTCCCTGAAAGAAACTTACAAAGAAAAGAATCCCACATCTATGTCGTGTGCTTCTTCTAATCTGATAACTGAGATAACTGAACGTGTTTTGCCAGAGCCAGTTTTTATTTCATAATTTTTATGACTCACTTTCATCCAAATATTCCGTTAATTCTCTTTGCTAGCTATCTTTTCTTTCTCTAGAGCCTTACATTTTTAGACTGCCTTCTTCTATACACCACAGAAAGTACGGGGGCAGTAGTACCCGACATTGGCAACAGTTCGTAAAATTTGAAACGACTGGTATTTGGCAACTGCCATTCGTTTCAGACGACTTGGCCTGAAAATAGCAGTGCTGACAGTAAGACAGAGAACCATAAACACACTCTACCTATCCATATATCCTTTACGTTCCTATATGTAGTGTTTCCAAAATAAAACTTCCTATGTACAGTACTTCCGACCGACGTTTCCCAATAAGGTCATAGGATAATGCCGTAGATGCCGCCTATTTTGATCACTGGTTGTTAATATCACAAGCTCTAGGGATTCAAATTTTAAAGGACTGATTCAAAATGCTAAAATCCAGTTAATCGGTTATTAGATTCACACGTTCGGATATTAGAATCAATTTCAAAAAGAATCTTCACAGTACAGTAACGAAACTACAGTAACGGTTGCTGTATGGACTTTACGTATTGACCAATGACATTGTTTTTTCGTAGTTTTGAACAATCCTGTCATTTCCAGCCTACTACTACGCTTAGAGGGGAAATCCCTTATGAACCCCCAGTCAACTAAATGAGCATGTTATTCAATTAAATAACCAGTTCCTTTAATCAACTGGGAAAATTAGAAGGATATCGTGTTGAGAACCCTACGTTAGCGTAGGACTAGGCTTCAAAGGCGTTGTGTTACATGTGTTTTAGACGTGTGGCTATACAAAAATGACGATGAACAAGAAAAGAGTTGATTTAAATGTAAAAGAGAAGTTGTGGCTCATTGAAACTTAGGATAAGTTAAATTTAAAAGATTTGCCAGAAAGGGAAGCAGCCGTTAAATTAGGAATTCTTCAAACATTTCTATCAAAATTGTTACGAAATAAACAGCAGTGGGTGTAGTGAATCTCGAAAAAGGAAACGTGTGGGAAAGTGTCCAAAAAACGATGCTTTTTTAAAATTGGGGATTTTAGCGTGAGCAGAGCTCGTTGCCTCCCTCGTCTATTAACCGTGCTGTCATACATAATGCTTTGTTTCTTTGGTTTAAACAAGCAAGTTCGTTTCACGCGTCGAATAATCCTAGCCTTCTATTGCATATTTCCGATTATTTAGAATCTCCGCTTAATAGAATCAATATTCACTTAACACACGTGATCACAATAAGCGGCACCTACTGTACTTCCAAAATAAACTTTCCTATGTACAGTACTTCCTATGGGGGCTATTCTATTTTTTTGCGTAATTAAGAGAACAGTGGTAGCTCCACCCTGGCTTGTGATGGGGTAACGATGATAAGCTATCATTAGAACACACATTTCGTTTGAAGTCCTTCACACTACGAATTCTTGCACACGTGCCAGGCGTTGGAGCTTACTTAGATCTCATTACAAACCACCTCTTTCAACAGGTAGTTGAGCTAACAAAAAATTCGCACTGCCGTGTCACAGTGTCCTGCCAGAAACTGCACCTGAATCGTCGACCCAAAGCAATGGGCGGTGCTCAAAATCTTTCTCGAAAGCATGACTCACGTGGTTTCTGCATCCATGCACTATGCACGGAAACAATGCGCTAGCCTTTAGCGTGACTCGACAGAGAAAGTAAATTGTCCACAAAGCGCACTTGTTACGTTACTCGGAATTGTCCATTCCCTTGTCATTGTCCTCAAAATACCCTGACCCTATCGTGAATCTTTGTACTGGTACGAGGACGGCAATGACGTAACTCTTAATGACAGTATGCAAATATCCCCAACCGCTGCCAAATGCAACTTACGAAATGCGGTTAGCGAAATGTACACACACAAAAATGGTTGCACAAAAAGTCCAACAACATGGAAAGAACAGAATCTGGAATTCCTAGTTATACTTAACGTCTCACATTCGCAGTTTCGGCATCTAACGAAATACAAGCAAACGACATGAAGACACGACGAAAAAGACTTGAAGGAAAAGAAAAGAGAATCCGGAAACACGGCAGCTTATTCTTCACCCCCTGGTTAAGACGATTGTCGAAAAAGGCCTACTCATCAACTTATGGTCAGTGAGTGCCTCTGAGCAAGCAAACACCGGAGGCTCAGTGTAAAAATGTCAAGGAATACAACAGGTAGAGTCGTGTCTGGGTATTCGTTGCTCGTTTGCATGGTAATTTCCGAAACCCCAGTTGGGGAAAAGTCGAGTTGAAGAAGTTCAGCTGTAAGGGAATCCACACTACCTCTAGTTTCATCATAAATTAGGATGCCCCTTTGACGCAGTTGGCCTTTTCTTCATCACGGTCTTCCTTCATGCTCCTTTTTTATAGCTTTCACAGGTTTAGCAAGGAGAGGCACAGGTGAGAAAGGCCAATGCACTGTCCGTTGTCCTAACCGCTTAGATAAGTTCTCTTTTCTCTCCCTTCTTCCATTTATCTTCTATTCGTGGTTCCCCACCCATTCTAGCTTGAAGGATACCCAAGGAAACAGAAACACGAGACAAGCTTATTGTTGTAAAGTGACTTAGCGAGGTAATAAAGCTCAAAGAAACGGGTTTTTGCTTCGGCTCCTTTTTGCTTTTCCCTAATCAATATCTCTTGCATTTGTAAAACTCTTCACCTTGACACAGCCATAACAGCACATAGCATTTGTGGCCGTACGGATTAAAAAAAAAAGAACTATATCTTCAATGTATCCCCAACTTGTAACAAATAAAAAAATCTAATAATACAAGTAAAAATAAACACACCAGTAAAAAATACAAAATTTAACAAATCTGACGAATAAAAAAAATCTAATAATACAAGCTGCAACGTCTTGTAAAACCTGGTGTATATTAATAGATAAGGGTATACGCTAGTAATAGTGATTTGCGTGGTGGCAAGTAGTAAAAGTGAAGCAAACGCCAAGTTCTCTTGGCTCTGACATTGGGTGCTCAAGTCGTCAAGAAACTTGCGTTGCAAGCCAAGCATGCACCATTGCATTGCGGTTGGTCTCTTAAAACTTGGCTTTTGTTTGTCCTCATCTATAGCTTTTGGCTTCCATCATTCCCCAAGCCCAGGTAAGTTTAATTTTAGGTCTGACCTAGACAGAGGCTACGTTTTAGCAGCGAAACCCACCACTGGGGAGTTTAGAATCGTTCTAATAACAATTTACGCATTAACATTGTCCATAACAACACTCAGTTATGGTCAATTTCCATCCATAACAGGTCTCAAAGACACATAACCAGGCCCGTACCCAGGGGGGGTTGGGGGGTTTAAACCCCCATCGACAGTTTCCGCAAATGAAAAATATACGTTTTTCTAGCATGTGGTACTTGATAAGTTTATTTCAAATTGAGCTTTGGTTTTGTTTGACCGTTTTGAAGCTCGAACAACGCGCGATAACTTTTCTCCTTTTCGTATCCCCCTTTCCTTACCGGAAAGATTGTATGCGACAAAAATAGGATTTCAAGTTCTCGGGTTAAAACCCCCCTCGAAAAAAAATCCTGGATACGGGCCTGCACATAACATGTCCAGTTCGAACCGGTCCTTGCGTATTAGTAATTCTGTGCTTTCCAAAGTTTTATCTCCAATTAGTATCTATTTTTTCTCCAATTCGATCATTGGAAATCCGCAAATTTCAAATGCTCACTTCGAGTCCTGTAAAGAAAAGACCTTAATTTTGGTTTCTGTGTTCGTTTTGGCTAACGTTTTTGGAAAGGCACAGTGAAATGTGCTCAGCCGACTAAGTATAACCCAAGAGTAAGCCAAAAATATATATCACTCACCCGACTGACTGCTTATGGAGTGGTTATTGGTGTTGTTGGTCGCAGTTGACTTCCTGGTGTGCCTCGTCCTGGAGTCGCGGGTACTTGCAACACTGCTGGCCTACATAATACCGGGAGAAAATAATGCACATTATTGTTTTGCACAACATTTCTACGAAAACAAGTCAGAAAATAAGTCAGCTCTCTTGACAACGAGTCAAAAAGTAGGAGGAAGGGGAAGAAAACTTGGAATTTACAATGGAAAGGGAAAGGACCATAACTGGAAACCACAGAAACTAAAAACTCAACAAAAACAAAAAGAAACAGCTTAAAAGCCCGTCGTTTCTCTAGCAAACGACACGTCTATCATCTGACATAGCGAAAAGGAAACCCCGAACTAGAGGAACTGGAACAAGCTGGAACAAGAATTGTTGGTAGGTGGAAGAGCGAAACGAAATCACATCGCTGTAAAAGAAAAGAGAATTTGAAAACGTTTTAAAACTTTGGAAAAATAAAACGCAAAGCAGGTGGCCTGTTTTTATCACGAGAAAGCAACGAGGCTAAAAAGAAAACAAAACAAAAAACACAACAACGTAAAGCAAAGAAAGAGTCCAGCTTAAACACTCGTAAGTGTCGACCTTTAATGAAGTAATGAGAGCAAGCGAGGTGGGGGGGGGGTGTTATGCATATGTAAACTAGCTAGGAAGGTCTCGAATGCCGATACGATCTTGTACACCTGTATGCCAAATATCTACTTCCCAGACAGCTGGCAAACCCACGAAATGTGTCCAGCCTTCCTCCAGGCTTGAGGACGAAATCATAAAAGAAAGCAAAGCTTGGAGCGAAATGTATAATTACGAAGCCCCAACCGCAATTAAAAGACTTGCAAAAAATCCAAATCGCATAAAAACGAGCATGTATGGCGCCAGACGAGAAAACGAGATAAACATAAAAAATAACGCATGCTGAGCGTCCAGATAGCTCCAAACATGTGATGATTGTGTCTAATAGAGTCAATAAGAGCAACAATGAAAATAATGGCCTTGATTTAACGGTTCTTCGTTTAACTAAAAAATAAATTTAAAAAGGAAATAACTGGACTGCACTAACGTCTATCAAACCCCTGCGATGAATTATCTACAATAGGAATGTAAAATAAACAAGAAAAAAACTTCGATGCAAAAAAGGTGAAAAGGTCATAGTCGTAACGTAGAAACTCTTAAAACTCGTAAAATTCGCATAACGCTCCAGGCAGGTAAATAACATGGAAACTTACCCAAGGTTGTAGCACGCTACGATTATTCGTGTTTTGCTGGGAGTTACGGGACCTTCGTGGTGTAATTCCAACTCGTTCGCCTCTTAAAATGGATTCCACCACTTTAGAAAATGGAAGAGAAAAAGAGACGTGTCTAATGAAACCTCAAATGACTTTTTTTTTCGTATAAGTTTTCATATAAATATACACGAAATTACCTCCGTCACCCAACAGGGTAATGTGAAGTAAACAAGGATCTTCACTGTGCTCTTCTAGCACGGTATCGTCCGTCAACGTTAGCTCCTGCAATAATAATAAACATTTCATAAGTAGGCTTATTTCACAGTATAAAGCACACATGGTTTACTAATACTAAGTCTACGCTCGCAATTAAGCCCAAGATAACTCTCAGACGAGAGACAATTGCTCAATTTTCCTTCCGCAAAAGCTGCCTGTGCCTGCATAGGCATGCCTCGACTAGGACTCAAACGAGAATCAATAGCCAGCAGTCACTAACGGTGTCCTTGAGAAAGGGAATCTCCGTATCTTAACTAAATTCATATATAAAAAAATCTTGTTGCACAACTCTTACTCCACCCGTAAGAATTCCACACGGAATATTCTACGCTAATTGGCCTGATAAGGTTGTCATCACAGCGATCCGAATCGATAACTTGTCAAGTAAACAAGTAGGAATCCGCAACAACTGCACTTCATTAAACTATTGCAAAGTTTCGCCCAAAATAAAATGGCTAAAATACAACTTTAAACTATAACAACGTTTCGCTAAAAGAAAACTAGCTCAAATGCGCTAAAAAAAATTCTTTGCCCAAGGAAAAAAGTTCCTAAGAGTTTTTCAAGAAAAAAAGGCAAAAAAATGCCAAAGAAAAAATAATTGCAAAGATTAAAAAAAAATTCTTTGTCCAAAGCAAAAGAAATCTGCAAAGATTTTGTCAAAAAATGTCCAGAAAAATGTCCAAATAAATGTCCAAATAAATGTGTGGTCTTTGTTTAAAGAAAAAAAAAACGAATTGGTATGAGCCGCCTAGTTCTAGTATTATCTTGCCTTTATAGCTTTAAATCTTCCTTTTGGGGAACTGAGCCCCTTTCCTAGTTTATCTCTTTGTCATAAGTCATAACGGAGACCCTTTACAAGACGCGAGTTTAATAAAAAGAGCGCGAGTCACAAGTCCCCACTATCATTAACAAGATCTTACCCCAGAAGCCTGGTCGACGCCTTTGATTACGGCTGTGTACCACTGGGTGGTGCCTTCGGCTCTGTACACCTGAGCTCGATACCCCACAACGACAGAGGGCGTGCTCACTAAGATGCTTTGTCCAGCTTGTCGAGAAGCCCAAGTTCTCACAGCTTCAAGGGCAATCGGTGACGGGGTTCTTGCTGTGTTTGTTTGCAGCAAAGTAGGTGGAGAAGGCGTGGAAGTGGTTGAAACGGGAGGGGGCGTGGCTTGGGGTGACGACAAAGGTGAAGGGGTAGATCCAAGGGTTAGGCCAAGTTGTTCCCACTCCTATTTAACATTCCAAAATATACATAACAATTATTTACAGAATACACACATGTCGAGTTGTATCTGTTGCATCACCCACACAACTGGTCATCGTTACTGTTATTATCTCCCTAGTCGATACCCCAGAGTACTCGTATTTGATTACCAATTGAAATGCAAGCACAACTCGAAAAGGATTGTAAATTGAGTAAAAGGCTCGTGAGTATTCCAAGACACGTTTCGTTTTCGTTCCTCCCTTCTGCATTGGAGCAGTTTGCATTACAGTTATTCCAGCATGAGCAGATCACATTTCTAGTACAAGATTCAAGGCTATCGCCTCGTTGCCAACGTTGCAGAACAACCTCCCACTACGAAAAAAGCTCGAGTTTTTTTGTTTTTTTAAACCTACAACTTTTCCTTTTTGTCAGAGACTAAATTAGGCATAAAAATTGTCTTAGCTGATACATACATATATTAATAAGAATTGAGATAATAATAATAATGATCACAAATAGATAGTAACATAAGAATATTGACAGCAGGGTTCAGCGAGGATACGGAAGAGAAAGTGGGTATTTACCTGAAAGGGAACAAGTTGGGAGTATTCCACAAACGCTAATTTCCGATCGACTAACAATTCCAGAGGACACGTGTGGTCTTGTAGTACGTTCACTGCACTCTGGGCTAGAGTCAATTCATTACCGCAATCTAGAGTACACTTTTTGTTCTCGTTGGTTTCTGGTTGATGACAGTGAGGCCTGTTGCCTGTGTTTACACTCTGTTTCTCACCAGCTTGTGCACCATGACGTGCTTCAATTCCAGGCTCACTAATTTGCACACATCCAACACGATTCTCTTCAATCCATACGCCCAATTGGTTCACTAGACACGTGAATTTCTGTCAAAAAGAAAGAAAGAAAAGGAATTAATTATGCAAAGTCCACAGTACGGTTGCAAAAAGACAACAAATGATAAGCATGAACATGTTTACCAGAGCTGGCTGGGATGTCGTTTCGCCGTCTTCTTCAGGTGCGATCCATACAAGGGAATGTTCCACAAAAAAGGCGGCGTGCGCTGGGGGCGTATAAACAGACACCCAGCGACGTTGTTGCCAACCTTCGCTGTCAAACTCCACCAATACCTGTCAATACACAAGAGTAGAAAAAATACATTTAAGACTCGCACGGAATTGCTCAATCTACTTTCGGCGGAGATTACAACTAAGGCTTTTGGAGACAATACAACTGGAAATGCTTTCCAACGAACATATTATGACATACGGCAACTGCTGACTCAATTTCGCCTCCAACTTATGTAGGTCAGGCAACACAGAGGGGTCCGGAATACCGTTATTATGCCGAACTAACCGAATTTTAAAGCTTGTGGCGAAACGCGTCGAAAATCGAAAACCGAGCGGAGAAAACGGCAAACCATTTGTCAAAAAACCTATCCACAGCATTAATGGTTCTTTTACGACTTAGTTTCCCATTCAGTTCTGGTAGTATTTGAACTCAGTACTTCAGTACTGTATTCAATACTATTCAATTCAGTACTTGTTCATTTAAACCATTTTTTCCATTCAATTTCGGATATGCGACGAACCCTTTATTAACAAGTGGAGTAATTGGGTTAATTTTTCTCTTTTTCCTTCATGTTGTTCTGAACGTGTACAACGCAATGCATATTTCAGACGGTGTTTCACCTAATGAGGGTGCTCTAATCTGTTTGTTTTAATGATTATTCCCGTGAATCCGGTACTTTCAATTTTTAGTCTGATAGGTTGCTTTGTTCTCTTATCTTACATATCAGCCAGTGTGTTCCAACTTCCAACAGAGGAGTGGATCGATGCCATGCATGGCATCTAAAAGCAGACAGACACACTACGGCCGTATGGGGAAGGGGAAGAAAAAATTTCCAAGGAAAAGCCTCAGCGATGCGGGGGGTTTTGCGTAACTCCGTTGCTTTTACGCTGAAGGGAGAGACGGTAGATAAGAAAACATGCACATCCCAATGACCCCTATAGATGTGTATTTTTCACGTCTTCATACTAACAGCCTTTTGCCCTACTTTTCATCACAGTTTCTCTAGTCGTTTTCGCTCGCCCCAGGGGGTCAAAAAGCCACAAACAACGCTAGCTTAAAACACAAAAAATTGCATTTCAGACAAGAAAAATAAGAAATGGACAGAACCATTGTAGGTTAACTGGATCTTTACAGCAGTAAAATTTTTAAAAAAGTACGATTATATATAATTTTCTATATAAAATGTTTATTTTATTTATATAAATTAAAATTATATGAACATTATTAGATTGCATTGCATTGCCAGTTGGAAGATTAAAGAGTACGATAGCGTATTATCTTTATTCAAATTGGAATCGGATTTTCTCTCGCACGTGACTTTAGTACAAGTTTTAAGGCAAACAAGAAGTTTGCCAGGGGCAAAACGTCTTTGAACATTCAGACTCTCACTACTTTCTTAAAACATTGGAAAGAACAATAATGGAAGGAAAAAGAACAGTGATCGAAGGTTTGTCCGTGAGCTGGGATAAAATAATCCTGACAGATGGAGTCCGTTTTGTACCCAATAACCTAAAGTACTTTCTCGACATTGCTACAATTTTCGTCGTCCAGTTTATGTGCATTCGGTTGCGATCCAGCGTGTCTGGTGTGTAGCACTTTGACCTTCATTTGTGTACATTTGTATATGCAAGGTCGTCTGCCTCATTAGTCAAGTATAGGGTAATCAATGCCATTCGCACGCAGTCTCACATTATGTTATACTAATCTAATTTCCTTGCATATGTTCCCTCACAAAACCTCTGGTTTCCCTGCTTCGCATGTTCTTTGTCCATTTTTCTAAGTATGCTTTATCTCACAGTTCTGGTTTTGCGGGTCATCAACAATTTATATGACACGGCTATCACATAGACAAAAAGGAGGGATCTTCTCTTTCGTTCTGTCCGTGTTTCCAAGAAAGGGTGCATATATTCTGTCCTTTTTACGTATGCCGTTCTTGCGTCGAGCTCCTAAGCACGCACTCGTAGTAATAGCACAAGGAATACTGACCTTTTTATAACTTTAGAAAAAAACTCATAACTTACACGAGGCGCTTGAACTAATATTAGAAAAATTGCAAGCCTGAGCATTACTGGGCAATGAGTTCCACAAAAAGGCTTTATATCTGTCTTTTATTTTCAGAAGATGAGTAAAAGGGTAAAGAAAAAAAGGTGTCAATGTCCCTTCTGGCATCGTGAGCTAAAAACGGGACTTGGGTCTGGCCAACGTTTTGGTTTCGTCTGTGAATCAAGATGGAAAAAGTCCAACAAGTTTTCCTCATCAACATCCAGCAGCATCCAACGTAATTAAAAACGAAGAAACGCGAAGAAATCATGGGTGAGGTTATCCTTAGAAAGGGTGTGGAATGGAAAGAGTTTGGCCGTTCAATGACGCACGCTCGAGGCTGACGGAGTTGGAAATATCACAATTCTGAGTATCATACAAGTATTAAGAAAAACTTGTGCGGTTTGTGCAGGAATCTTCGAGGTCAATGATGGGGCTTCTTTTAATGCGATTACGGGCAAAACCTAGGGCTGGATGTCGTCAGGTAAGCTTAAAGACACATTTAAATTTAACTTGGTAAGCAAACAGAATCCAAGTTCCGGGAAACTTTAAGGTGAAGATCACAACGCATTGAGATTTAATACGGTCGGAGATCAGTGAAAATATAATAAGGTAAATTATCTTTTTCTCCTGGCTTTTGCGTAGTGGGTAAATGGATGAGTTACGGTTGCATTCCAACATAGGCACAGCAGAAAGGTAGTTTGACAGGGTGTGGCAGACTATTCTTTCCACTCGAGCTAAGGTAAGAAGGAAACGGGAAAGAAATAGCACAAAATCTTTGGCGATTTGAGCGGATACGAGGATAGTGTAGGCATAGTTTTACCTGCAAATCTGGATGATTGGATTCTCTATGGGACGCAGCTTGAATGACACCCGCTTTCCAGGGCCATGTACGCACGGAACGCTGGCTATTGCACTTGTCACGATCGCCAGCACTCACACACACAAATCGCTTACCCACTACCTCCTCTCGGTATCGGCAGGCCATGGAGCATACCCATGCATGCTAATTATCACTAGCAACTAGCACAAAGCAAGAGAAATAATCCGTCCAAACCCACAGCTTCATCATGGGGGCGAGAAATCCAAGGTGTAAAGTTTACCAGCCAAGTTCCAACACAGAATATCACGAATGCACTGCGGAAATTCCCGTTTGTTCCCTCGTCTCCAGCAGCCCAACGGCAACTGGCGGAGAAATAGAGGAAATGGCGGGAAAGCGAGATGGGAGGAGTACTTGGGGCGCAGGCCGGCTTTGGACGCCATTGCTCTTCGCTGATTGGTTCGAAGAGACTCATAATGATGGACCGGCGATGGCCGCCATGACGTAACGAGGGAAGGTACACAAACATCCATTGTTTTGGCTACTTGGACTAATATTGACGTAAAGAAATTAAGTTTTCACAGGGCAAAGCCAACGCCTGCAATGCTTATTGAATGTCGCAATACAGAGAATTTGGCTTGCATAAATTGTACCACATTAATGCATATGGCATAATTTGAATAATCTTTATCAACAAATCTAACACTCCATATATAACCAATATAAATGCCATGTAATCAACATCAGATGTTTCTTACACATAGTCCATTGTCTAGTGAATAACAACTTACGTGCACTTGAAGCTTAGAAAAGGCCTGTACAGAAGTTAGTGAATAAACCACATTTTATCACATAACGCAGCCGAACCCTTAGTTAGTTAACTTTCAAGTTTCTAGTTAGCGAAAATAAGAAGGCCGGGACCAAGGGAACTCCTCCTCCAACCGACTCGGCGAGTCTCAAGCTTCGTCCGCTAAGAAATATGGCGCTCCCCGACAGTCGACCAACTCTTGAGCTGGTTTGTACTACAGTCTTCAAGGGTAAAACGGTTACGAAGCTCTGCAATTTTTATTTGGCACTTGGTATTTATAAGCGAACTTGTATAAAAGCGTGTCGCAGTTATGGTTCTCGTGCAGATAAAATGAGAAAATGATATCCTCCCTTATATCACGCATTGTAATGTAAGTATTCTCGAGTTTATATTCATATTCTCTTATTTCTCCATGATGTGTACAATGCAAAAACTTCAGTTTTTAAGTAATAGCTAATAATATCATTTTCGTTCCTTAGTCTCTTGCACAGCCTATATACTCACAGTTTTATTTTTCTCTTGTGTTTCTTTATCTTAACATCCCTAGTTTCCTTATATGGCCAGGGTTTAGTTTGGACATTAAGTTTATGAAATTCCTTTGTGCGTTTGACAGAGGTTAAAAAAAGTATGGTTCTTTGTCTAGTAAGTAGACTTAAAGCCTTAAGGTAAAGCGTAATAGAAAGCAATAGTGAATTCAGCGAGAGTTGTGTTACTATGAATGGTGTAAACATTATCATTTTTCAGGCATTAAAAAGTGCAAGTTTGTGGTTCCCTTCTTGCTTGGCTAGCCATCCTTGACCTATATTGTTTTCCAGTTATGGTAACAAGGAGGCCTTTCGTTATACCAGTTGGTAAGGGGTCTGGTGTTACCAGAACAGAGCATTGCAGCTCCGTGTCAACGCTATCTACCGTTTCACTTGCTTGGGAAATAAAAATAACCTAACTTCCTTGTTGTAGCTCTATTGGCAAACGGCCCAGTGCCAGAACTTATAGGTCTCCCTTTGCGACGAAAATACTTAATTGTATTACGAGTTGCTTCATGAACACTAAGCTTAGAATTTCTTTCCAGACTGTTATTTGGAACCTTGTATCCTGCCTATGCTTCTTATAAAGCAGTCCGAACGAAAGATGTAAAGGAATACGTGAAATGGATGATGTACTGGATCGTTTTCGCCCTCTTTATATCCGTGGAAACTATCACAGACGTCTTTTTTAGCTTTTGGTAACATATAAATCTATCTTGTTCGGAATACGTTTGTCAACAGTGCACCTTTTTACAACCCTCCAGGTTTCCTTTTTACTATGAACTCAAAATCATAGTCGTCCTTTGGCTCTTATCGCCAGCTACTCAAGGCTCCAGTATTTTGTACCGAAAATGCGTACATCCTCTTTTATCAAGTCGAGAACAGGTAAGCAGAGTTTTGTATAGAAAGCAAATAAAAAAATAATCATGGTATACGTCCTTATTCTCTCTTTTAGGAAATAGACGAGTGTTTAGCTCGAGCTAAAAGGCAAAGTTATAGAACAGTATTGGAACTGGGAACGAAGGGAGTTCACTATGCTACGCAAGTGATCATGCAAACTGCCATAAAAGTAAGTTTTCTCCTACGTTTGTTTACGTGATAAACAGGTTTGACGTATAACTCGATTGTCCTAGGGAGGAGGAGGTCTAGTCAGTCAACTGAAGAAAAGTTACAGTGTGGGAGATCTACCTTCAGGAGGACGAAGTCAGAATGGGAGAGCATTAACTCGTCCAGCGTCTGTGCCTGAAGACGACGTTGTAGATAATACCACATGGGTTGCAGGACGTCCATTGCCTACTTTGCCTGACATATCTGATTCTGAGCTAGATGAACACGGAGATCCTTTGATAGGTAACAACCTACATAACCACTTGTTTTTCATCATGAAGTCTTTTAATTACTGAAGGCACTGTGTTAGACCCCGTTATGTACGTTTCCATGCCACCTCCTAACATGAGACCGCCCAGAGTCGCCAAGAGTCCGAAAGGCGTCTACTTTGGAGAAATAGATGGACATCCCCGAAGATTGGCAAGTGAAGATATGGCTTTTCTGGGGTAAAATACTTTATTTTAGCTCACGTTCTAAGTAGACCATGAAAGTTGTCTTTTTATAGAGTCCGTTCGTCTGAAGATATGAACTTCTCCAGTAACGAGCAGCTCACTCATGTGGACTCCCCGACAAGACTTATGCGAACCGGATCTTTGCGAGCACCCAGGCCTCAATCTCAAATCATAACAAGGAGTACTGGCATTCCTATGAAAGGCGTGTCCAATACGAATCTGCAAGATCAGAATCCTGCTGACAAAACCAGAAAAGAGGTAATTTTTATCACTTTTACTTTAGTAATAGATAGTTCTATGCAAATAGGAAATTATTTTAGTAAAGAAAGGTTCTTGTAAGAAAAGTTACTGATCGTTACTTGGGTATTCAGAGTCATAAACGGGTGAAAGTTGCACCAGCTTCGGTGAAAAAACGCAGAGCACCTCTTCCTCCATCTTTTGTAGTACCCAAATCCTTTTCTCGTCACTCTTCCAACCTTGTATCTTCTACTTTGACCTCAGCACTACCCGTTCTTTGCTTGGGCCAGTGGGACGGCCTACCTTGGTCAGGTAAAAAGTGTGCGCTCCTGCGTGAGAGTAACCGACCCGCCCACTCCAAGCTAGCAAGAAAGTTCTTACGGACTTTACTAACCACCTTCCATTTATAATAACCAAAAAGACACGGAAAATTGCAGCATTTTTAACGAAAGTTTATATCACAGGTTCCGTCGTATGCAACGTTACCTCGGCGCCGCAAAGCCACCAAAACGACCAAGAAACCCACGTGACCAATTCAGGTTGTGAAGTGGAAGCAGGGCATAGCAAATTGTCAGTGGATCCCAGCGCGTATTACGCATGTGACGGTCTGAGTTAATTCACGGTTCAGTCCTTCATTATTATAAAATCTATATAGCCAGGTTTGCCGCAGGCTTTGCTATTATTATACAACTTTAATAGGTTTTTTAAAAGTTTTCTAGCCCCTCCTTCCCTCTCCTCTTTGAATATACTACATGTTGACATTATAGTAGCATTCATATGTAAGGCAACAATTACACTAGGTTAGATCTCTGTTTGTCTTCTCCTCCCGCCCTTCTGCGCACAAAAGACAAATTGTGATGAATCTCTAGCGCTTAGGAACTTATATACGGAGAATCACGTGTACGAACTGATGAATTAGGAGATTATAATGGCTAGGATAGGGCACACGCAGAAGGGCTTATTTTGCAAAAGTTTCAGGGCTACTTTCCTATTGGCATGCCACGATCCCTTTGCTTTGAATCCACATTTTGTACGTTTGCCGTCAATAAAAAATCAATGTTTCAAGCGAAATTGAGTGATATGTACATTTTGGCTATAAGCTTGGCTATGAAAACTGATAAGAAAAAGTATGAAGTACTTACGCATCCGAGTTAGCGTGTGTTAATGAGAATTGTGCGATGATATACTAAAGTGCAGTGTTAGCGAGCCAAAATGCAATCACTGTCATTAGGAAAATGGACCAGGCTGAAACACTTGCTGCACCACAAGAGATCCTCTCCATCATACGTACAAAGTCCGGATTTAGCGCGTCCACATAACTCACGGACCCCACATCAATCAGTCGTTCGGTTTCATCCTAATGGTGCACACGGTTTTATCAAACCTGTTGCTTAATACAGGATGTGCGATATTCTAACGTACCTTGAAAAGTAGATGGGGTATCCCATCGTAAGGACCAAAGAGTCGGAATACAACTTGTCCACCACTGGCTGGACTAAAGTTGTCAGATAATCGCATCAACACTATACGCATTTCTTCGGTCTTCTCAGCTGACTTCCAGCCGTCAGTCATGATCTGTTATTTATGTTGGGACAACGAGTACACAGCTTTGAGTTAGACAATGTGAGCGACAGTGGGGCCAAGAAAATTTACCTTATGAGCGGGTACTTTGCCTAAGTTACAGTTCTGAAACTCCTGCAAGCTCCTCACACCACCGTCTTTGCAAAGCAAGCGGAATTGCTGCGAACTCAAGCCTGCAGCCCAGGGACTGGGGAGATTATTGCCATCTTAGCAAAACACGAATGTTAAAGCTAGTGTATCTTTTTGTGCGCTCTCTTTTACCAGTATTGAGTAACGGGGTTATATGGTCTACAAAGGCTACATCGCCGCCTCCTTCTACTAAGCAATGAAATGCTCCTTGGGAGGATGAAAACATCTCCAACACGGGATTCGATGAGCATCGTCCTTGGGTACCTATAAGTAGTTCAGTTAGTCGTGAATTACTATAATAAACTTTCAAGACTTTAAAACCTGTCCCGTCGATTCCGACACACAAAGAGCACAAAGAATCCGGATTATCCCGAAAAACATCGTTCATAAGTTCTTTGGCTCCTGGTGCGCACGACTGACGGAAGAATTGGCCCATGGCTCTACCGAAATGACATCTATGGGGCGTAATTAGTTGTTTTTCGGACAAAGCATGCACAGGAATGTTCCAACCTGCCCAAAACATCCTATGTCATTAGTAGTTATAAAAACAATGGAAGAAACTCACCAGAAGTGCGCCCAAAACCTGTGTGACACGATTTCTTGTCTCTTAGATCTTCTAAACGGTTTATTCCGCTATTAGCCTTTATTATAGCTACGGAGTAATAAGCGGCATCACCCAAACCGGGATATACTTCAGTAACAATGGGTTTTAATCCATACGACCTATTAAAACCCAGCTGAAGCATTAAAAAAATCTGATTTTGTTTCTAAAAAAGTACCTGCCACCACGATAAGCTTCGCCTCCGTCAAAGCTGCGCAAGTCAGCGTCACCAAGACGAATTCGCTCCATGCAATCCGGCACGGACGACCCTCGCACACATGCGATTTCCGGTAAGATACGTCTGGACAAAGCAGCTAGACGTAAGTCTTGACACTTCATTTGCTCCTTGTCTGAGATGACACAGAAACGAATAGGCCTGCCTCGGCAGCCCCGTCCTTCTATACTTAACGTATAATTACCTACCGGTAAATAGTGATTCGACTTGTGTGAAATGTTTTTTAAAATAAATCATAAGCAGTGGTACTTCTCGCGAGATACTCCGAGGCGGTGACCAAAGATAGCTCGTCGAAGGGAAATGCAACTGAATCAAGCTCGAATCCTAACACTCGGTTTAGCCAATCGTTAAACCTGCCATTCCCCGAGCGAGCCAGATCCACTGCTCGCGTAACTTTTTGCTGCATGTCTTTTATCGTAACCCTATTTCACAAAATTAAATATCTGAGGTGTGTACCTAGTAGAGATTCACGTACAAAGAAGTGGTGCGTCTGGTTAAGAACCCATTCCATGGTTTAGCAGACCAAGCACAAGGAAACGGGGTCGTAATCGGCCGGCGTCCGCCATCGGGACACAAGAAGCTGAACGAGTTGGCTTCTGCGACAGGATTCCCCGTGTTCAGCTAAACACATTTTCGACATTAGGAATTTTTCTACAGAACAACCCGTGAGAAAACACTTACACCAAACATGAAGCGGACGGTATCATAAGTAGTCCAAGCAACGTGTCCTACGCCGCTCATAATACACTTCAGTGCCCCTTCATTGCCCGCAAACTGATCCGCGTCGGAGCAAGAGCGAGGGTCGCGACAAGCTGAACATAAATTGGGATAGCGTTCCTCTGTGAATCGCATACGGAACGGAAAGTGTGAATCAGCATCGGTTTAAAATCAGTTAGTATACTTAATAGGCGATCATGATAGCGATCAGGGGTCCATTTGCCAGGAACACACGCTCGATCGAAGAATTTCGCCACTGCAGCAATCTCATGTTCGACAATAGGTTGGCTTCCCTGGCATTCTGGTCTAATGAGCTGGTCGGCTGTCAACTACACCAAGAATGTTCCTTATTTTTTTAGTAACTTAAATTTTTATCCGCTGTTTTTACCCTGGGAATAGGAACGTGCCAACCAACAGTTCTTCCATAGCCTGGGTGACACGATACTTTTCCTCGCAAGTCCCCTGGGTAGTTAATTTGGGCGTCATTACGAACCACTGCTACAGATACCCATCTGAACATATCTAACTCCCCATAAATAACGAATTAATCTATCGTTTTTAGCAAATTTGGTAGAAAATACCTAAAGGTGCTAACCCGGTACGAGTCTCCATGAACACGGCTAAGGAATCGTCCATAAACTTGGCAGCAATATACATGTCTTCGGGTTCGAAAGGAGCCAAGTCTGCCAAGCCATTTTGAATCTTCTTCATGCAGTCCAACCTTTAAAAATAAATGAAAAAAGTTACCTAAACGTGTACATTCCGAACTGTACTAATAATACACATGCATAGCACGCAGTTTCTGAGTTGGCGTGCGCTAAAAAAAAAGAAAAAATAGGAAAGACAGACATCAGGAAAAACGAAAGACAAGGAAAAGCGGAACCAATTTTGATGAGAATTTCCGCTTGTAAATCCCTTTCCGTTTCCTTCCTGTCTAGGGAAGAAAGAAACATAGGCACAGGTAAGAAAGACGCAAAAATCGGGTTAACCCTTGCGATAAACATCTTGATCATTATTGTTATGAACTTGGAAAAAACATTACCGATCTCTTCCTCGAACACATTGGAAGGCGAGGTTTAATGAGGCAGTATCCGACACCATCTGCAGGCAGGAAGCTAACATTTCATCCATAACGCAAATGTTGTCTAAAAACGTAATAAGTGATATACGTGATATACACACAGGACAACATAACAAGAAACCGAAGCGAACATGGTTGCGGACTCAAAAACCATTAAAACTGGGCGAAGCGCCCAACAAAAACTGAATCCCGACATTCTCAATGACAAAAAAAATAAATATTTAAAGCAACACTAAAGTTTAACACGGACACATCGTAGCATTGAAATCCAACGTAATAATAAAAAAAAATCATAACTAAATTTGGCAACAGGAGACTATAGAATATTAGATTAGTTACAAGGTGAAATAGATAAGTATTAACACGTTTAGCCCTTGCTCAATGCCCTTGCCTATTGTTCTTGGCAGTTTCCACGATACTCTACTAAGCGGTGAAAATAGCCCCACAGTTTTAGACAAAAAAGATGTAAAGTAATGTTTTTACTTACAAGCATGACTCCATCCGACAAAAATGTACAAAAGAAACGTAAGACGCTGTCTTTTAGCTATATCCATGACACTTAAACAATACGAAGACCCAACTAACTGAACTGTTCACGGGTGGGTACGAAGTCGAAGAATGACGGTAAGCTACTCTGAAGTTTTCCCCTTTCAACGCCCACACTCCTTACACCACACAGGGAAAACGTAAGAGAATTGCAAAACGTGAACCGGACAAAACTGTAATTTTTCTTTGATAACTTTCGAGGGGACTACTCCGTACAAATTCACATCCTTACATCAGGAACTTGTTATATGGGAAGAATGGCTAACGACCACAGGTCTACTGGATAATAAAAAGGAGAAACTCAATGTAAACTAAGGTGAGCATTAGATTTAATTATAATTTTTTACCCAAGGAAATGACCTTGCTTAACATTAAGGAAAACGGCCCAAGTTACACCACTAACCTTGTAAGTGGAAAACTTTCAGACAAAGGCAGCAATACGCTACGAGCTAGTATTTCCCTATAGCATTGTCAATATTTCAGATACACATTTTTATCTGAAATATTGACCCTTAATTGACAATTGAATTGACAAGTAATTGTCGCATATTCGCCGATAAGAAGGTTGAAGGTAGATTCCGAATGGTGTATTATTTAGTATTAGTACTTTAAGTACATTGTATCTCTGTGCACAGACGGAAAATAGCGTTCTTTTACATCTATATAAGGTTCATCAAACAGCAATTTGGGTAACGGAAGAAATCCAGGTGACGTACTCGGTGACACGAGTGAAGGCGTCAGGATACCCTTTCTCACAACCATCAGAAGCTCCATAGGACACAATACCAACTTGGGTAAAGGTGCCATCAGCACCAACAACGCTCAAGGGACCACCAGAATCACCCTAGAGACGTAAGAAGATTAAATTATATTACGTTAGGGAGCTTAATTAAATAAGTTTTTACGCTGCAAGTGCCCATGCCATTATTTCCGGATGTGCAAATGGTGGTAGCTGTGACAGTTATGCCGTAAACGGCACGGCATTCGGTGTTGGAAATGATGGGCACAGTTACTTTGCGCAACTCTTCACTGATGGAGGTAGCGGCTAAAAGAAGTTAAAAAAGAGTGACTATTTGTTGAAATAAACAAATTTCAAAATTACCATCAGAGGACAAGCCCCATCCGGAAGCGACGGCAGATTCGCCCGCATGTTGGTTGACTTCGCCTGCAGGTGGCAAGCAGTTAGGAGCAATGATGCTGGATAAGGCAACTTTCTGAGGCAAACGAATCAAGGAAAGATCGTTCCTGACAAGCAATGAATTCCAGTTGGGGTGGATGGTGAAGTCGGTTGAAACAAGGGTGATGCGATCTGGCTCCTCAGCGTCAGTAGCGCGGACGTTCTGGGCACCAATAAGGATCTCGAACGATGAAGCACTAAGCAAAGAACAACTTTATAAGAATCCAAGAACGCAAAAACGTTCATCGTTCTTACCCATCCGCGCAATGAGCAGCGGTAAGAACCCATTCATCGCTGATCAAGGTACCACCACAGAAGTAGGTATCGGTACCGACAGTGATAAAGAGAGCAACCTGCCAAGGAAATTCGTGA
Organism: Lepidurus arcticus; assembly: GCA_003724045.1. Classification (NCBI taxonomy): domain Eukaryota; kingdom Metazoa; phylum Arthropoda; class Branchiopoda; order Notostraca; family Triopsidae; genus Lepidurus; species Lepidurus arcticus. The sequence continues at coordinate 114,103 of RJJA01000187.1, forward strand.
GCACCGGCCAAGTTACCTCCAACGATCTTGGTTTTAGCAGGGTTGGATTTTCCACAAACTCCTGAAAAAACGTGATAAGTAAATTTCAAAGGATGGTGGATCCAAAGAGTAATATTACCAGCAAAGCTCTTAGTGTTGGTTGGCTTAGGGAAAGACATGGGTTTCTCTACATCTTGAACAAGATCTGCAGATTTGCCAACTAAAGGCCTCCTGGTCTTGATCTTGGACCAATCGCGAACATTTGAGACGCTGGCAGCTTGGAATGCCTGTGCAAAAAATTAAGTTCAAATTACACAATTACCGTGCTTTACTATCCCTTATTACCTGTAGGCAAACCGCCACCACAGTTATTAGAGCCAATAGAAATTTCATTCTTGTTTCGTCTTACACCGAAAACTAGTTCCAAGTGTATGATCCGAACACTGCCATGCTCTTATATATTTATAGTCGAAATTTCTTTGTTTTGATATGGAGTTTGGAATCATCTTGTGATTATCTTGTGAGTAAACAAGATTACAGAATATGGCAACGAACTCCCATCATTGAGAACAAAATTAATGCAGGTGGCAAGATAAAGCGGAAAAAACCTGTGATCAAATACGTCGACGGAAAGTCCTAACCTCTAGTACGTATTAAGACCAATTGATTCCACGATTCCGATACGGCCGTTATCTTGCACTTGGCTTTTCTGATGTAATACACGCAGAGCTGATAAATCATGGTAAAAAAATAAGCAACGAAACGTCATAAGCCCATGACAGATACGGACAACAAAAGTTTAGATGAACCTTTGCGCATCAATTGACAATGAATTGACAATTACATTTTTGCATATTCGCCGATAAATAATACATTTTAACGAATTTTAGCAGACTGTAAATAAAAACGAAATGTTTTGACTGCCCATAGACAGACAGCGAGACAGAAGGGATTTTGCTAGAGGGAGACGGTCGGTAATAAGACAGACGTATTTTGTCGTCCAAAAATATTTTATCGGAACAAAACCATCTTGTCATTCTTCCGAGATGCGAAATTTTTTTTACCAAGTGGTTTTGTCTCGTTTTTTTTTGTTTTTTTTTAATTCGAGACCATCGTAGGCATCAGCCTATCTATTGACGGTTACATTTATTTTAGCCATTTCAGCTTTACATTTCTTGGATAAACAAGGGGAAACATTTAAAAACTGGAGTTTCTTTTACAGTTTTCTTTTTTAAAGTTAACCAAATTTAAGTTCTAACTTGCATAATAGAGAGCATATGTTATTTGGTAGGGGTATAGTTCGGTTTAGAAAGAGAATATAAAGATATTAATGGGGCCGGGGATTGTGTATGACTAATTTTTAAAGTTGAGCGTAGTTAATTTTGGTTATTTAATTGGTTCAGGAAAGGTACAGTCTGAGGGATAATAGCAGGATTTGTCAACAAAGTTTGTGAATTGAAATGGAGACGATGTTTACTTAAAATACAAAAATACGTGGACGGAAAATCCTAAACTTTAGTACGTAGTCAGAACAATTACGATATCTTACACTTGGTTTTTCTGGTATAATACATGCAGAGCTGATAAAATAATCGTAAAAACCAGCAACGAAACGGGATAAGCCCATGGCAGACACACCGACAGCAAAAGTTTAGATGAACCTTTGCACATCAGCTCAGGCGACCGTAAGTTTTTTCAACTCAGAATCGAGGTTATCGCATTTATATGATCATCAGAAGATATTTATAATCGCCAATACGCATATGGGTTTACTCTGCACTAGTAGCTACTGAATCAACGTACAGTAGGGGAGAGTCGGTATCTTTGACACAGTTTGTACGGAATCTTTTTTTCTTCCGAAAGTTATGAACATATTTAAATTATTTAAGGTTATTTTAGAGGGCACTCAATGGGGTACTTACCCTATTTTTTTCTTTTGCCTCCTCTAAACCGTTTAGGCGTTAAATTTTTTTCCGAAAAGTCGTCTGTGTGTCATAGCACCCGAACCTGGAGGGTGCTATGACACACCCCGGGTGAGCTATGACACAGAAAGAAACCGTGTTCATATCGTCTGTTTATTGATGTAATGTAACATAAAATAACATCATAATGTAAAAATAAAACAAGGGCAGTCAAATAGGGGACACTGGTTACATTTTAAAAGTTAAAGCTCGAATTTTTAAGAGACGCTCGAAGACTATGAGCCGTTGCTTCGCACGCGTGGTC
>RJJA01000188.1:412-19478 GCA_003724045.1 Lepidurus arcticus
AAATTTTCCCGTTCTTAGAATAATGTGTACAATAAGAATCCATCCAAATATCAATATGCAATTTGGAGTCTGTTGCCCTTTAAAAGCTGGACTTCCTAGAAAGGGAAGACGATGTGGAGGAAATTCTAAGGCACATTTTAAGCTCGAATGTAAATGGAAGTCTAACTCGAATGGAAGTCTTTTGAAATGGACAGGATTGAGGTATGGTCTGCTGGTATAAGAGGCTAGGAAAACGTAAAGAGCCACGGATTAGATGGAGTACTGGGAAAGGAGCTGTAAGCTATCCTAATGTAGTAGTTTGAGCTGCCTGATAGGGATGTCTAAATGCTTCAAGAAGGGTTGAATTGATGGTAACGTTTCCTGGAAACTAGAGGAAGATTGTAAGGTGGTGAAGAGGGCCACTTCATTGGGAAAGCTGTCGGACGCCATCCGTGGTCGCTTTGATCTGTAGGAACTCAAGCACGTGAAGATTCCGCCCCTTCTTTTTTGAAGATAGTTTGGTTGAAAGCAAGAGAGACAGAGAGGTATAAGACACGACAAGCAGGCTAATTGAAGTGACGTGTTTGACAAGTCGCATGGTAGTGAGGGGAGAGACTTACAAATGGGGACAGTAATGACTATTGCTGCAGTCTTCAAACGATGCACAGTCTTTTAGACGTGATCTTTACCGGAAAAACTCTGGGGGAAAAACTCGAGTAGCTATTCGGCATCCTTTGCAGATCGTTGGGGAGAAAGGGAAGAAGAACTGGGAACGATTCGTTTGAAATGAAATTTTCCAAGCTTCCCGACAAGGCCTCCTTGTTCTATATTACTACGGTGGAACGAGAAGAAATAAGTAGAAATGTTTGGTATAATTCCTTTTCTAACTTCTTTTGTATTAGTTGTTTCCTTTTTCGTTTTCTTTATTCTTGTGGAGGATTATGGAAAAAAAGAGTTTTGTCCGAAGAGCCATATACAGATACTGGTAGGGAGCCATATACAGATAGACGAAGGAACAACGAATGGGATTACCTTTAATCTTGGACTGTGATTGCAAATTTTCCACCTCGAAATGGACTCAACTTGTCTTCATCTCTGGCCTAATGTCCCGTACGAGAATTGAGGGAGGAGGGGAATTGCGGTGCTAAATTGGGAAGTGAAGAAAAGAGACCATTTTTGAAGATTCCAAGGACGGGCAGAATTGGGTTCGGGGGGAAATAAATTTGGTGGGTGGTTAAAAAAGGAAAGAAAGCAAGGGAAAAATAGTTTTGGGGGTGGAAGAGTGAGAGAGAGAAGAAATATTCTGCGGGAAAATGCTGCGGGAGACTTGATGGAGGAGACGCGTCTAGGCAACAAGTTGGAACTACGTTCGCTTCATCCTGTAGCTCGCACTTCTTTTTGTTCTTTCGTTTGTGCGGAGAGCGATGCTCCCCTCCCCCTCTCCCGCGATCCATTCTGATCGGTCAAGGAACCGAGAAAGAAAAGCAAATCTTCGATCCTTTCGCTTTTCCCTTCCGCGTCCTTGGTTTCCAATTGTTGCAGCCGACGCGATCCTTCTTCCTTCGTCCTAGTGTCTTTTAGGGGGAGAGGGGAGGTATTGGGGTGAGTGGAACGATCACAACAACTATCCGTCGTTGATGATCCCTTCCATACATTGATGGGTTGATGGAAGGCGTGGTCGCAAGTGCAGGCAGATCTGCAGGACATTTTGCAGAAATGCACCTGGAGTGAAGAATGAAGAGTCAGGGATTTCTTAAGAGGACGGCCCATAGATAACGCGTTTCTGGAGAGGAGAGAGAGAGAGCGTGAAGCTGCTTGAGGGTAACGTAGTGATGTACTACATGGATATGGATAAGGACGAGGGTGGGAAAATTGTGAAGAAAGAAATCGCGGTGCTTTTGCCTTTTGCTTCCGCTCCCTCTTTTGTTGCCGTTTATTGATAATCTATAATTTTTCCGGGGCGGGACGATGTGTATAAGCTGGCGGTTTCGCTGTTTGCGGGTAAGAGAAGACCCTTCGTGTCCGTAAGCTCTTAACGCTTTTAGTCTAGTCATGCTAGTCTTTGATCTATTAATCTTGAAAACTGTCTATACCGTTTTGGCGTGTTTTCCGCTTCAGAAAACCGAGTCCGCAACGACACCTTAACGTGAGCTTATCTGTGAATAGTTAATGGGCAGTAATGTCAAGATGTCTGAGAATACCTCGTGAGGCTTTTCTCTCATTTGTAGTGTTCGTAAGCGTAGTTGTTGTTTTATTATCGCAGTAATATCGGTAATTCTGTCCCCTTTTTCGGGCTTCCCCCGACGAGCAATATAATAAGCGAGAAATGTGCATTATTTCTTCAGAAATATGAGTTGTTCTGTGATGCCTTGGAGCTTTTTCCGAAGTAGTAATGTATAGTCTATATTATTGATGAAGTCTATATGGTGTGTATTATTATCAATACCCCTCTTTCTGCAAAAATACGAGTATTTCTGTGACCGATCACGAGCTTCTCCTACAGGGTAGTAAAAAGCCAGTAGTCGTGAGTATTTATGCAGTAATATCTTATTTTTGTGACCTCTTGAGCTTCCCTTGAATTTTATGCAAGTAGACATTGCGTAATCTAAGCCGTAGTTTCGTACTTCTGCCATAGTAACCGTAATTGGTGTCTCAAGTAGCAATATATACATATATTACTCCGTGGTGTATTATTCAAAACCCACTACGAACTTCACTTTCACAGTAATAAACAAAATGAGTATATTTCTGTAGTCACGCGTTATTTCGAGAACGTTTCACCGCCTACTTGTGAATCTTGGTATAAAATAGGCAGTATGGTGCATATTCCTGCAGAGATGTCTATTTATACATATGTCTCGAGTAAAGTATGAATTTCTTCAGTACTTTATTATTGCTGCGACATCTTAGAGCTTGTGCTGAGTAAAAAAGGCAATGCGCATTACTTCGTCAGTAATTATTTCTGCAGTAACATCTTATATTCCCGACATTGTAAAACTTCTCTGCTGGTTTTCGTATGAATAGACAATAATTTTTATTATTTCTTCCATAATACTTATTTGTGCTGCAGTGAAATTCGTATTTCTGCAGAATTAGATCGTTTATGGAATGCTTCACTATTAATGCCCGAAAGGTTTATGAGGTTCCCGACGTAATGTACGTGTTTCTGTACGGCAACTTGCCAATTTCTCCAAACATCTGCCAAATAAGTTATCTGACAGTGTAATAAAAATCAGACTATTTCTGTATTTCTGCATTTCTGCGATACCTTGCAAAGTACCCTCCAGTTGCTCCAAAAGAGTAAGCAATGGTAGCCGATTAAGCATAAATACGTATATCTATGCAGTAATGAGTGTTTATGCAGCAATATGTGTTCGCGGCTGAGAACTTAACGAACCATCGGATTCTTCCGTTCGCGCAGCAATTTGATTAACACCGATAAATCATAACTTTGCAGAGCTGTTGGAGCATAGGAAGCAATAACTGGGGGCGTTTCCGTATCATACAAAAAAGCCCTTAAAGCTTTTTTTACACACGCTTAATTTGGACCATTTCTGTCCCTCTCCCTTCCCCCATTCCTTATAGCGACATAAACGTATATATGCTTGGGTGGACTTGATGAGCTTGGCTATTACTTCGTTTCAGCTTTGAGAAATTCAGCGATAGGCCCATAGTCCGAATTGCCTTTTTTTGTAATCTCTTTTTTTCTTCTTTTTATGCGTCTCATATCTTCTTCGCCTCCTTCTCTTTGCCCACTGAATTGCTGTGTTTTTTTGTTGTTGTTTTTTTGTTTTTTTTTGCTTCCTCTTGGCAACTTCTTTTTTAACACTCAAAGACCCTTCGGTTACTTTTATTACGCCTCTTCTGTGATTCTTTTTTATATCCCGGCCTGGTTTTCTTTTCGTTTCTCGTTTTTCGTTTTGCGCCACTCGAAGAAGAGAAGGGAGGAAAAACACTGGCATATACAAGAAATGGGGCCCGAGACCTAATTTTAATCAATATGGCTCCAGCGCAGTTGAGTGCATCAGAGAAAAATTAATCTGGGAAATTGGATTTTGTTTTTCTTTTCTTTCTTTTTTGTTGTGTGTGAGGGTAATATTTTTGTTTATTTCGATTTTTATTTCCCCAAAGTCACTCAAGCCTTGGAACCACACACCCCGCACGCCGCAAAAACGTATACATATACAACAATGGACTTTGGTTATGCAAAGCAAGTAGAAACATAAACAAGTTTCTGGATTTCTGCCGAGTTTCTTTTCTCTTTCGTCTGAAAACAACAAATGAAATCAGACAAAAAGAAACAAGCCGAGTTTCAAGGAATTGCTGCGGGGCAAAAGTTCCTTGAGGGGTTGAGGGGGGGATCCCTCTAAAAGTAGCCTTGCTTTGAGTTAAGTGGGCGTGGCTTTAGCTACCCAACTTCATACCTATAGGCAGAGTTTATGAGCTAATTCCCTTTCCTTCCTGAAGATTACTGCGTTCCGTTTGTTGTTGTTTTTTGGGTGGGGGGACTGGAAAGTGGATTTTCTTTCCATTTAATTCACTAAGTATGATTCCTTGTTGATACTTAAGATTAAGATTATTTTTTTATACAGAATGATTTATTTTTATCAAAGAGGTAAGCCAAAAGCCCAGTATTATTCACAGTGTTCTCAGAAGGGAAATATGGGCAGGGAATTAGACACTTTAAGCTCGGGACGCTTTTGTAGTAAGCTTTCGATTGGGAAAGAAATAAACAGAAATCATGTACAGAGGTAGAAGTGCGTAGGTAGAGGAAACGAGAAGGAAAGGTAAGGGTTTGTGGGGATGGCCGGGAAAAATGGAGCAGATAAACGCGGGCGTGGTCGAGCATGCAGGACAAGCACGGGTCAATCAACACGTCGGTCGACAAGCAAGTGTAAGAGCACAAAGCAAGCGTCCAAAACGGGCCCCCCACCCCGTAGAAAGAACGCTGTTTCAAAGCGCAGACGTCGAGGCGGCCACCGGAGTGCGGCGCCGCCACCCCGGGAATCGGCCGAGCCCGTAGCCAGCATCACAAGTTTCGATTAGTCAACTTTCGCCTTTAACTAAACCAGTAGTCGCACCAACAGCTTCAGTTTGAACCCAGACGTCTAATCGCGTTCTCTAACCCGCTCCTTATCCATGCGAGTTTGTGTAGTATTCGTATTTGCTTACAAAACAGACATTTTCTAAGGTTCCTATCAAGGAAAATCGGAAGTCTGTGGCAGAAATGCCATTGCTTTTGCATTCAGTCTGTATGCCTGCGAGTTTTGCCTAGTGTTATGCCTGCGAGTTATGCCTAGTGGAGAAGAGCAGAGGCGCTGAAGCATAGGTGGTTTTTGGAAAGATGCGTCAGGCCCAAGTTTTGCAATGACTTTAGAGAACACTTTAAGCTTCTAGCAAACAGAATTACGGTGCAGAAATACTAAAGTGCAGAAAGTGGTGCTATTTAAACTGGATTTCGGGAGAACAGGATTTATTTTTGAGAGTGGCGACAGCTTTTTGAAATATTCTTAGGTGGGAACGGAACTTGAACATTTCAAATATCTTAAGCTATTTTTTATTTGTTTTTAATGTCTGGCAAACATATAGACGTCTGCGTGTTTACCATAAGTAATCCACACCAAAGATTTCGTATATTTCTGCAGTAATGTGTACCTACGAAAACTTCGCCGATAAGTTTTTCAATATTCTGCAAAAATGTGCTGCAGGAGTGTGTCAATATAATTCCGCAGAACTATATTTCTGCAAACAATCTTTCTGCAAAAACGTTTTTTCTTGGGTATTTCTGCAGCAACGTTGTCAAATTATACTCCTGACAATGTATGCAAACTTTCTGCAGTAATACAATCCCCGCAGAAATATCTTTCTTGCACAGATTCTTCCTGCAGAAACTGATTGCTTCAAATATTCCTGAATACGTACTTTTACATTGGATTCCTGGCAAAATGTATTTACGAAACTTCCCGTGGTAATTTCCCGTAGACACGTATTTCTACGCTCTTGCAGAAATACTCGTGAAAGTTTGTCTGCAGAAAGGTATTTTTGAAACTTTTACTGCAGAAATATACTCGCAGAGTGAAAGGATCTAGCAAGACATAGACTCCTCTGATAATACAAATGCAAGTCTATTGTTGCAGAAATGGATTTCCGTGTAGACATTCTGTTATAGAAATTTACTATATTGGAAGAGTTTGAAAACTGATTTCGTTTCTTTTTTCTTTTTGGCACATGTGCCTGGGTGTCATTCAACAGGTTTGTCACCGGTCGGCGGATCACTGCAGCACCAGAAAGCCATCAACATGTCTGGCTCATCGTGGACAGTGCAGGCGATAGTTTTGGCCTTCTTGAGCTTGACAGTGTATTGGAACGCTCTGCAGTGCGGATTCGTGTTTGACGACATCAGCGCCATCAAAGATAACAAGGATTTGAGGCCACACACGCCCATTGCCAACTTGTTCTTCAACGACTTTTGGGGAACGCTCTTAGTCAAGGTAGAAAGAAATACATTTCTTCCTCCTTTTCTCCCTTACTTTTTCTCTTCCCTCTCTCGCTGTCTCTTTCTCTCTTACCCTTTGGAGTCGGCAATTCGACATCTTTTATCTATGTCGCTCCCTTTTACGGTTATCTTCTCCCTCCCACTCCCCTTAAAAAAAAGAAGAAAAATTTAGAATGACCACTCACGAGCTTCAGCCATCCTAGACGAGTTGAAGAAGAAACGGGGAAAAGGGGAAAAAAAATTCTTTATTTCATCAGAATTGAAGCAGGACACGGACCAGGCGGAGATGGAAGCAAGAACAGTCAATTTTAATAGTTAACGGGTAGCAATTGAGTTCGACAGCCCATCAGGACTGTCTTTCAGGGGTTGTGGGGGGTTTTCGGGGGTTGCGAAATTCTAAGCCTTCAAGGGTCACTGTTTCAATTGGATAAAAAAGGAAGAACTTTTACCACCCGATTTATTGATTTATTTACTATTTATTTTTGTAAATGTTTGTTTGCCATTTTTTAGGAGGGGGGAAGAGAACTAAAGAGGGGGGAATCGACTGTCGCCTCAGAGAGTGTCAGAACGAGGTTTGAGCAGTTTACGATGTACTTGGCCATTGCCAACGTAATATGCAATATGCGTGTGTTTATAGACTATGTGAACTTTGGTTCAAGCTGGGGTTATGGGTTTGCTTCTCTCAATGTCTCGCCAAGTTTCCACGGAGTATAGTCAGTCTTACTTCGGAGAGTTTATGTTTCCGGACACGAACACAACTTTAGAGTAAGAAGGGTACAGGATGGCCCCCTGGTTTTGAGTTTTGGGAGCAAACCCAGCTTTTCATTTAACTGGGACCAGCCGTGAATAGATTTCCCAAGTTATGTTTCCCCGGAAAGGAAAATAACTGAAATATTGTTTAAAGAGAAAGGAGCGGTGGAGCAATGGAGAGCTAAAAGCAAGAGAGAGAGAGCGATGTTTTGGGGCGAGGAATTAGGTAGCTTGTAGTTGTTGTGATGGTGGTTCTGCAGGAGTTGGTTTTTGGTTGTAGTTTGTTAAGGTCGCGCGGGGGCCTTTATATATTGAAAGCGATGCTTTTGGGAAGGCTTTCTGTATTGGATTGCCGGACGCGATTAGTGTTCTGTGGAGCGCAGCAAAGCTTTCCCAAAGTTAAAGCCTCGCTGCTCTTGCGGAATTTCGGAGGAAATCTCTTACGACACCAAAGAGATTTTTTTCAGTGTCTTGTAGAAGGACAGAAATGGGAAGAATTTGGCGTCTTGGAACGTGTGAGCGCATCAATATAGATTTTTCTTTTTTGTTTTCTTGCCTATTTTTTTGGGCAATGGGTCCCATGTCTCCCAATGGGACCCATTCATAGCGGGAATTTGAAAGATTTGGAGGACATTGGTGTCAAAAATAGCCAAGTTTATGCGGTTTTGTGGAGCAGTAATTTATTCAGTAGCGAAATTCCAGTTAATGGAACGTTTTGTAGCGAAGTAATGGAACTCTTGGCCCAGAAAAATCAGGCGTTTAGTCGGTATTTGTCGATTATTTCTGCAGAAATTCCGTGCTCTTCCTGGGGTAGTCGAACGTTTATGGTCTGCAGTGACGAGTGTTTCGTTTCTGTAATCGGGATTTCAATGTCGACAGTAATTGAAGCTTTATTTCTGCAGTGATCGAAAGCTTAAAATCTGCATTAAACGTACGTTTAGTTCCCAGTAATCGAGCTGCTAAGGTATGCAGTAATAATTTCATTTAAGAAAAATAATCAAGTGTTAGATATATAGTAATAGAAGTTTAAAACTTGGCAGAAATAGTTTTGGGTTAATGGGAAATTGGGTTATTTGGGTTTTGAATGGGAAATTTGGGTTTGGGGAAATTGGGTTAAATTCCGCAAAAAAATGCGTAGCCTGTATTAGGGAGCAGGTGAAGCTTGCTGCTTAGGGGAGATTTATTTTGTGTTTAAAGGAAACGAGAATTTGGGAGAAATCCTTTCAACGACATGGTTTAGCACAAAGTGGTAATTAACCGCTTTTTAGGCAGATCGTTAGGGTTAACACCATAGCTTTGCAAGACCTTTGAAAGTGTTGAAGGCAGCGTGGGAATTTTGGGGTGGGAATTTTCTAGTTTCATGCAAACTAAAATACGCGGAAATCACATCTACTTACCCTCTTCAAGTTTTGCACATGGACGCTTTTCTTGTGCTTGTTATGATAGTTTAAACAACAATTGGAGCAAAACGGAAGGGGAGTCTGTCAAGAGGGGTAAAATTCCAGTTATAGGGTTGTTAAGTGTCCTGTTTTATTTGATTAGAACGCCAAAGCGTCGTTAAAAAGTAGCGTGGTTTATAATGCATTCTTCGGTTCCTGCGGTTCCCCTAGGCGGATTGCAAGTTTTACGGTTTCCGAGTTATGTGGTACGGTTAACCTTTAAGCCATTTCTGGAATCGCATTGCTTGACTATTTTTGCCGGTTTTTGGCATTACAAAGTGTTTTTCCTAGTAATAAATTTTGTGCTAAGGTTTCTTGTTTGTTTTGCCATTTATTGTAAGATGAGCAAAGGGAGTGAGCACGTGTACTTGGTCGAAACAAGAAACGCCAATTATCCCGTCAAAAACATTCGCTGAGTTTCCATGCGACACGCTGCTTATTCCTGTCCCGATTCGCGTTTCTGAACAGTGAACCGGGGTTTCTTTGCCGTTGCGGCGTCTTTGTTTACTGCTAGGCAAGGACAACCCATTGAGAGGCGGGGGGACGCGTTTTGACTGTTCATTGTTGTTTGTGTTTGAGTATGGAATTGTATAGCAAATTAAGGTAAATTTTGCAGTAGCATTAAAAATACAGTGTAGCTGTAGCTTGTATTTAAGTACAGGCTTGAGCTAAAAAGCATTGGAGATAATTTAAGTTGACCTTAAGAGCTAAAACTTACTTCAAATTGAGCGTTTAGTTAAATCTACTTGTATATCCTGTCTGAGATAAGATTTGTCGGTGAGATAGTTTAAATTGGATGAATTTGTCGCTACATAAGCTTCTTAGAAGGTTTTATGTCAATTATGCATCTTACCGAGTAATTAATTATTTAGCGGTTTAAGCTCCGCCCCTTTCCCCAAAAATTCAAATTTTCCTATCCTTATAACATTGGGGGACAGTTGGCCGGCGGCCTAGCACCTTTACCTAAGCGCGCATTGAAAATCGATCCCGGTTCTCATAGGTCTGTAGGTGCTTTGGTTAATTGACAAGCTCAATCACAAAAAACGACGTTTTCTTCGCGCGATCGCCGTCCTGCCGGGCCACCGTTGAGCCACCGTTTTCCTGTATTTGTATTGTAAGCCCAAAAGCTGTATAAGAGCAAGCAACTTAGCTAAACAAAGCTGCAAGACACATTTAGTTGGGTCTTTTATTTATTTGAAGAGACATGTACAGAACCTTGTAGTCCAAGTCTTTTGCTTCCGTAGCTTCTTTCTTTTGCGATTGCTATTCTCCTTGACCCCACAAAGTCTTGCAAGTACGGCTTAAAGAGACGCTTGAGTTGACAAAAAGATCGGGAGACTCATCTGCGGGGCCGCAGGGGCAGAAGCGGATCTAGAAAATCTGCCCCATGAAGAGATATAACATATAACTGCAAGAGATATACAACCGCAGTACTGGACTGGCTACTATTACGTAGTGACAAAGTAAAATTGGAATTAAGGATAGTTTTAGTGTATGTTGTAATTATTACTATTAGGATTTGTTACTGTTATTAATTAGTACTGCTGTTACTGTCACCCTGTTTTTCAGAAACAATAGTAGGGTTGGTATAACAAGCGTTTACTTGGCGTTTTGGACAGCACCCGTCTGTCGCCTTTCAGAACAAAAGGTTCAACTTTCTGGATATGAGAAAGGGTAGGAACGTTAAGAAAAGTCATGGGGCTTGGCCCTCTTTTCATGTTCTACTAGAACTAACAGCAAAAAAAATCCAAGTCGTGGGCAGCGGAAGACAGGGATGATTCCTTGAGAAAAGTTCTAGAGTTGGAGGAAGAGAGCAAATGTTGGGGTTTTTAGCTGAGAGGAGAGCGAGCGAGAGAGAGAGCTGCTGTTGCTGTGCTAAAAGGGGGCATTTTGAATGGCCAATTTCCCCGGAGACAATGAAGACAATGGAGCAGCATGGCCACCACTACAGCCCAAGCGAGGCCCGCATAGTCTTTCTAGTTTTCTTCCCACCATGTAAGAGAGATGGAGCGTAAAAAAATATAAGATGGAAGAGCTAACGGTGGCAGACGGGAAATAGGAGGTTTGACAGAGGCAGAACAAGGCTTCATTCTGCGGTAATCCTTTGAAGTTTAATTAGCTTAAAAGGGCTTTTCGGATTGTCTTAAGTTCTGTAAGAAAATGAGATGTGTCTGTGCTAAAGATGCCTTGTTAGTGTACTTTTAGTGTACGATGGCATTTTTTTAAGTATTTTTTTTAAGTAGTTAAGCACTGTGACGGGATTGGCCTGGTTTTTGTCGGGAAACATTACTGTACGGAACGATGCTATATGCTAAGCTAGTTTCTTTCATTAAATTAGCAATACTTCTTACCGTAATTTTCTCAGTAATAGCATGGTTTATGTTTGAGTAGAGTCGTGTCTCGAAGTTTCGTTATGTCGCTTCAAAGTTGGGAAAAATTGGAAAGTTTTTTTGTTGTACTTTCTGCAGATTTCAAAGTTGGTTCCAAGCTATTACTTGCAGGGAATTTGCCAGGTTTCCCAGAATGTCCCAAGCTCTTTTGCCAAGTTTCTTCTGTTAAGTTTTTTCTTTTCTTTTGTTGCTGGAGTGATATTTACTTTATTTGCCAGGAGTTGTGTGACGTTTGAGCTAAATTGTAGGTTAATCAAATTGAAGCTGACTTTTGGGAAACTCCACGGGCTTCAAGTGTCGAGCCGAGTGTTAACAACAACACTTTGATAAGCTGGTATTTAGTTTTAGGTTGGGAAACATTGATTTTTTCGTCTGGCGCTCTCCTCTCTGGCTAACGTTTCTGCTTGACACGTGACAGAAAAAGAAAGATCTGATGTCAAGTTGAACTTTGGGATGCTTGGCGATACTTCGCATGGTCTTCCAAAGGGCTCAAAGTACCCGATTTTGTGTTCTCAAATTAAAGAAAGAGAGAGAGAGAAAGGGGTTGATTGAAGGGATTTATCTCGTTAATCTGTGCCGTTTAGCTAGATTTCTTCTTGCGAAACCCGAAACGACTTGAGATGGACACGTGGACCACTTTTCATTGTTTTTGCTCTTTCTTTGTTTTTGGAGAGTTGGTGGATTGTAGGAAAGGGTTTTTGGAGGCATTATTTTTTACGCTTTTTTGTTTTTCTTTTCCCTTGACGTGCTTGCGATTGGCGATAGTTAGCGTTAGGAACCGGAAATGGCACCCAAGCTTGCGCTTAACGGGCTGAAAATTTTCATGACCCAAAACAAGACTGTTAGTAGCCGTAAAATTGGTATTATATGTCGTCACGCGTTAAAGAAAGCACCGCAGAAATTCTGTCCCGGTCGCAATTGCGGGCCTTTCTTGCTCGGTTAAGGTAGGGAAAAAAACAGACGAAAATTACGGAGCAGAAAGGCAGTAGAATTGCTGTCGCAGCACGATAAGCTATACACGGTTTGTTAGTTGTTGTTGACAAGCCTTCGCTCCCACTCTCTATATAGGGAACCAATCAATCAAGCCACAAATACACGGCCATCTTCTTCGAGAGGTCACTATGGCAGCAGCATGTGAGGCGTGTCAAACTAGAGGCAGAAATGAGCTGCAGCAATGTGTGTTGAGTTTGTCCAATTACACGGGTTTGTATCAAGACTGGGGGAAAGAACGGTTGTCCGGAATAACTTCTCCAAGCGTGACCTTTCCTTTATTTGGGGTCCTAAAACGGCTATAATAGCATAACCCTGCAATTACCCTTTCTCAAATCGTTCGCTATCACAGTATCGTATTTCTGCCTCTTCAAACTTCCACGAAAGGGGCGGGGTTAGGAACCATAAAGGACGCCATCTAGGCTCAAAGGCGCTTATTAGCTCCCACAAGCTTGATTTAGGAAGGCATCGAAAAGTTTCTGGAACGTGAAATTTGCTTCTTTTCTGGAAAACTTGAGCAAACGGGTAAGGAAAGGAGGAGTATGAAGGGTGCTTCAAGTGCCGACAAGAGAAGGGAGAAGAGGGTCCAGACAAGCTAGTTTTTGTTTCTGAATCCATAGTCATATGGATTTGGATTTCTTTCTTGGGAGGGGGCTGCTGGTGTGCGGCCGTTACGTAAAAAGCTCGTAGGCATCGATCCTTCTGTGCTTTTTGCGTTCTCGCTTGTAGATAGTACATAGACGGTATATTGAAATCGATCGCTGTTACGTGTGTGCAGAGCTGCCTTAATGACCCTGCATTGGTTTTTATTCATGCGTGGGGTGGGTGGGGATCAACTAGCAGATGAGTTTCCAACTCGCGTTTCGAGAGGCGTTGACCCATGCCATCACTTGTGGTTCAGCCGAGCGCACACATTACAAACACAAATCGAAATCTTCGGGGCTTGGTGTCACTCTTAGGAACTTTTAGGGGAGGGTTTAATTCCAGCAAGCAAATGTTCGAAAAATCCCCCGCCCCCCATGACGGTGTTATAGTAGCGCTCTTGATTTCTATCAGCGCTTCTTAGTTGAAGGAGAAGAGGGAAAAACAGGAGAGGAAATAAAACAGTTGTCGATTCCTAGTTGTTGGAAAGTGAGAAATCTTCTGTTCGGAACATCCTCAATAAGCACAAGTCTTGGGGTGCTGCGAAGCTAAAGGCTTCGTGACTCAATTGTCTTTTACGAGCTAGTGAGGATGGGGGGGGGGGGTAAAAAGGTCCGAAGACCAAAAGAAAGAACAAGCGAAAAGAGAACGAAAAGCAAAAGTCACTACCAAAAGCCCATTGCCTTGTTCGCTACGGCCTGCTACTCCCAAGAGTATTGGCACTACTGGCTTCCGAAGACTGGACTTACATAAATTTTATTTCTGCCTCGGGGAGGAAGCCGAGGGTCTGCCTTAGTTTTACCCGCCTAAGTTTCAGCAACTTGGTTCTTCTTCTTCTCCATCGTCTTCTGCTTCGCTCGTTTTCTGTCTGGGGAAAAAGAGGACCGGCCACAGGATATATACTCCACGTACTCATAACCAAAATCGAAGATCATCGTTCGGTGGATGAATCCCGCGAGCCCAGCAATGTTATTGGCAGAAAATGGAAAATTGTCGGACGTGTTATTGAAGGCTCTTTAGCCACGAGGAAAAGTAAATAAACAAAAACACTGCGCAAGGCTCGGATTTGCTTTGGTGGGTAGATCGGGAGCCGTATTACTACCTATCGGTGGCAGAAATAGGTTATTTCTTCCTGGATATTTTGTTGATATTTAGGCTCTTCGGCTATGCTTATTTGTTCTCCGGTTGAGTCGAGATCCAATTTAGAAACTCGAGGGAAGAAAATCTAAAAATAGAATAGACCAGAGATGGGTCGATAGAAGTTACGAGACAGAACACAAGTTACAAGGCAAATGAGACAGCGATGGGAGGATTACTTCGCAATGTGTACTATCCGTTTCCTTGGAATTTCTCAAATGAAGTGGGCGTAGCAATACACCGTAATTTTACAATCATGGGAATACTGGTACTTTTTGTGGGCGGGAGTACTTTGTTGGCTTCTAATCTGGACATTTCTAAACATCAACGTCAGACTTAAGTGTCTATGAGTGGATTCTAAGAAGGCTAAAAGGACCAAAACGATGGAAATCGTCTCCAAAGGGAAGCAGACGAGGATTTGTCTGAAGACTTTCAAGGCAGAATCTTGGCCTTGTCTTTTGTCTTTGAACTTCAGCGACACTGAACTTTCTGTAATGAAATATGCAGCAAAGGAATTTCGTATTCGTTCAGATTTACGGCCGAAGATTTTTCGGAACATAAGCTTCATTTACGTCCTAGTTGTACCACGTGAGCTTCTTATGTGGGGGCAGCTAAACAGTTTTGTTAAACGATTTCAAGGTAAACTTTGTTTACCTTGACTACTGCAAAACAGGTTTGTTGATTGGTTGACGGTGTACCGATACCTTTAGAGCTTTACATTATAGGCCAAAAGCGTTGCTATAGGTTAGGTTCGTCTGAAGGTTACGAAGTTCAAGCAAACCAGAATCTTGCAATTAGTCTTTTCTTTTTCTTTCTTAAATCGTGTGATTTTAAAATGCGAACCACCCGAACCAAAACACAAACGCTACGCCTCATGTTCCTACCTAATCCATTTAAAGGAAAAACTCAACCCCACAGCAGACACAAATAACCCTTCAAAAGCAATAAAAGAACTGATTTTACGGAAATGGAAAGAAAAATGGATAGCACCTTGCCCCCCTACAAGATCTGCACAATGACATCGACCAAAGGCATTTGCCAACTAACACAAGACAGAATCATAATATCAACCTTAATCAAACTATGTACCACCCATTTTCCCACTAATATCTCCACCGCATCAAGCAAAACAAAACGACACAGCGTGCTCCTGCAACGTTTACGAAAAACAAAACCTGCTACACATTTTCTTCCATTGCAGACTCTTAAACAAACAAAGAGCGATTTTACTACGTGTTTTAGCCAGATATAAACTCCATTTTAACCCACAGTCCTTTTTAACCAACCCAAGGGTTTACCCAGCAGTCCAGACTTTTACAGTATCAGCCCTTAAAACCCTTCGCCCTACCTAGTCTAATGCTTTCCCGATGTACAAAGTATATTATAGCTGCATGTAAAATTAATAGCTGCATATAACTAAAAGGTCGGTTAATGGGCAAAACTCACACCGAGTATATTAAAAAAAAATTGTGAAGGGTGCAAAAAGAAGGTACGGAATATATTACTTCAAGAGGCTACGGAAATGACTTGGCAGTTTCCTTTTTCCTCCGGAAAAACAATAAGATTAAAAATAATTCCCGCGTTTCGAGTTATTTAAATTTGGGATTTGGGGCGTTTTGCTTAGGAATAATATCGGGGTTGGGCGAAGTTGTGCACGTACAGTATCTCCCAGTCCGGATATCAAGGGTTTCCTTTACGTGACAGAGATACATGGCAGGTGCAGAGCTGTTTGGTGGGCTGGGGGGGAGAACGCTCTTAATTACATTCTTAGCACTGAGGTGGAAAACGCGAGCTCAAAGAGCAGCGCGTAAATTATTTCTGACTCGACTGGGTACGTTTTTGATGCCAACGCCACCAAACAGCGAACAACCGTGGGCGTGAATGTCGTATTTCTGCCTGGAAAATTGTTTCTACTTTGCGCCAACGGGGAAACTAACGGAGTAGAAACTTATGTCCATTTTGAAACCCTTTTTTCTTCGTTTCCCATTTTGTTAGGGTCTTTTGCTTTCTTTTCAGTGGCTGGCTTTAGTAAGTTTAAGTTTAGGAGTGGGTGCGGCGGTGTCTTCCGAGGAGCGGCCGAGGCGGGAATTGATTTTCTAATCAGTGCAGTAAAGAAGCGCTTGCCGAGAATAACGTGACTTTCGCCTCCTTTAGCCTCCCTTGAGCTTGAGCTTTAGCAGTGCCAGTGTTATACCAAATACACGCGCAAATACATACAGGACTGAGGAACACTAGCTGATTGAATTATGCTTTGACATTCCTGCTTTGGGGCTGGTTGTTGTTCGTTGCGTTGTCGAGAGAATCAAGGCTTTAGGGAATCTTGCTTTTGCTGGGTACCGGGATATTACTGCGAAGGAGTTCTACTTCGCAGTTTGGGAGCTATTAATTTTTCTGCTTTTGGGGTTTCTCCGTGTTCTTGCCTTGGTTTTTTTTTATGATTAAGAAAGGAAAGCCCATTTAGCGTGACGCCCACAGCTTATCATTCAATTTCTAGCCAGCAGGAGGCAGAAAGGGGGGTAAAGTTTCCCTAAGCTATAAAACGAGGGGTTTCCATATGGGGACGGCTCTACTATGTATAGTACAGACTACAGTACCAGCAAGTTTATGGATTTAACCTAGAACTGAAGGTTAAGGGACTCTTGTGATACTTTGCGAAAGTTGTTTCGGCACAAAGGAGGTTTCGTCCTCAAAAACAGGAATGCTTTTAAAGGGGTATCACATTCCGCTGGGAGAGAGACGGAATGAAAGTGAGAGGGAGAGAGGGTTGTTTCTGACGTTACACAGCTCACCGTAGGGACACTTTGGGTAGTTTAAAATTAGGGAGAGTCTGATCGTTCAGGAAATTGCGATGGGAATCGGGCCCTCTAGCGGGTGAATTCCGCAGAGGTTTTCAGATGGCAAAGGGAGCACGAGGAAGAGATCCCAGCTTCTTTTGGCAGTCGCCTCGCATTAAATTTAATGACGACAGAGCAAGCCCAGGAACAGTCAAGAGGAGAAGGACTAGCTTTTAGGGTTCATCTCGCCCTAAAAAAGGAAGAAAAGAAAAGGAGTACCCTAGGAAGCTGTCACCAAATAGCTTATTGACGTATGGTAGAAGTCCCGTAAAGTTTTTGGATAGATCCCTTTTCTTGGTTTTTCAAATAAACAAAAAGGAAAAAGAAGTTGACAAAGAGTGTATGGGTGGGAAGAAGAAGAATGGGTTTTTTAAGTTGAGTAATAGATGGAAAGTTTCAATATTTTCGTGTGAGTGCTAAGGCCAACGCTAAGGGGAGACTCTAAGCCCACGCCACGGCATGGTTACTTTTTGGCGGGAAAGTAGACAAGATGGCGGCCGAATGCCTAAGCCAAGGCTCGCTGCCTAGCTTGCTGATTGGGCTGGTGGGTGACAAGGAATCGGATTATAAAAGATGGAATAGCAACCGTCTGTTCTTGTTCCCTGTCCTGCATGCTTTCGAGATACATTATCGCTGGTAGTTTTGTAAAGTGATTGTGACTTGTTAAGTGGGAGATTCGAGTTGACAGCACTTTTTTCTTTTCCTCTTAATTCAGATTGAACTCTCAAGGTGCTTTTCTGTTTCTTCGTTGTTTTTTCTTCACTTTTTAAGAGGTAAAAATACCGATTAACTGAGGAACTTACACGCGTAGCTAAAACGCAGAGAAAAATTATAAAAATTTTGGTGTTAATGAGAATGCAATTCTCCTGTACGGAGAACACACAACATGCAGACAATCGCCCAATTCTCATGCAACATTGTTGAAGGCAAAATCTAATTAACCAGACACCCAGTTTCTGTATGCTCGACTGCTGCTACTGGCAATGCCGTTTCTCTCTTCTTTTTTTTTCTTCTGTTTTTTTTTTTTGCTTATTCTTCTTGTATTTCTGCTTACCCAAGGAGGATATTACAACAGACCTGCTTAATAATGGCAAGGCTCTATAGAACGAGGGAGAGCGAGAGAACACAGGCAGCAACACCCGGGGAAATTAATCGTATTTGCTTTCCCCACAAACTCCGAGCGACAAGATGAACATCTTATGCCATTCGGTTTCCCGGGTTTTGGCTCGCAGTAATAGCCAGATACAAGGGAATTGGTGCAGACGTGGCATTTCTATACCCCCACCTATGTTTTCTACTGATTTTGGCGCAATTTGTACAGGGTTTTTTCTGTTTGCTCTATAGAGAGTTGAGAATTTGGTTGCCTGCTAAATGAACTGTGGGTCGATCAAGACGCTTTTGTCCCCCTTTTTCTTGCCTTTTTAGCTTTTATTGTTATGGTGATTTCGTATTGGTCGTATTGGGCCGCGCTACATAGCGGACATGGTGTATGGAACTAAAGGAAATCCATACACATATAATATACCTGTAACTACCGTTTGCTCTCAGAAACTTTTTCTTTATTTTTTTTCGGGGGTTTTCCTGTGAGTTTCGGGGACAAAGGTTTTTGTTGTATAGGCTAGTAGATTGCTGTGTGTGTCCCTTTAGAAGCGAAAGAGAAAAGAAAATTGGGTACGCACGCACGACCTATGATATTCTGTTTGACGGGAGATTTTTACCCTCCGCGGAGAGGGGAAAAGGGGAAGGAAAGGGTGAAAAGCATAATCGTAATTGACTTCGCTAGCTATATTTTTTTTTATCCATTATGGCGTTCTTTTCCTCTTGAGGCTCAGCGGGGGTTCTCGGTTGTCTGGATAATGTGATTTTGTTATTGCTGTCACTGCTTGTCGTTTGCCTAACGGTTCCTTTGCATGACCCTAAGCGTGGGGTTCAGAATTCGTTATTATGACGTCACCTCCTGTTGGTTGAAAGTCATTTGCGAGTCCTGTAGGAAAGCAACGGGGTTTTTGTCAATGGAGGCTAACCGGGCTCGTAGCGCTAGTCCGGCGTGCCTTGACGGGGCAGACAGTCCCCCCAACACTGAAACTTCTATTGGTTCCTTGAAGGACCGTGTGTGAGCGAATAAGCAAGCCGGAGTAATGCTACAACACCGGCCTGAGGGAAACAGCTTCCTGTGTGAGCCGTTACAAGGGAAAACGGTCCCCCGACATTGAACGTTGGAAGGGTGTCTATTGGTGCGCGATAGAAGGGTCTGTGAGGGGAACAAACAAGCCGGAGTAACACTACGAGTACGGCGAGAAATACGTCGGTTTTTGTCCTTTTCATCGTTAATTAAAGGGGGAGTAAGGTTTCAAAATGAAAAAAATATATGTTATAGAAGAGACCAAACTACATGTTCTGGCTGAAGAA
>RJJA01000188.1:19580-116149 GCA_003724045.1 Lepidurus arcticus
GGGGGGGGGGGGCAGTTGACCGGAGGCCTAGCGCCTTTACCTATGAGCGCATTCAAAATCAATCCCGGTTCTCATAGGGTCATCATCGTCGCCTTTACTTTGAATGCTTAAACAAGTCTGTAGGTGCTTTGGTTAATTTACACACTCAATCTCAAAAATATTACTTTTTCTTCGCGCCGTGACTTGCGGGCTCCGCTCAACGACATGTAGGAAGCGTTACCCGCTTAGTCGAAACCGCCGCGTTCGATCCCATTGCAAGGGATGGGCCCTCGACTTCGAAGCCGACCCGAAACTTGCCCCCAAAGGGTCTCATGCGCGGGTCTTGGCCCGGCAGGACGGCGATCGCGATGGCGCGAAGAAAACGTCGTTTTTTTTTGTTTAAGTTTGTGAAGTAACCAAACGGTGAAAAAAAACTTGTTAAGTATTCAAAAGAAAGGTCATGGTACCGTCCCCATGAGATCAGGGATCGATTTTCAATGCGCTCATAGGTAAAGGCGCTAGCTCTCCGGCCAACTGCCAACGGTAAGGATAGGAAAATTTGAAAGTGGGGGGAAAGGGGCGGGGCTAAAACCGCAAAATAATTAATTACTCGGTTAATATGCATAAGTGACATAGGGGTTCTTCAGCCAGAACATGTAGTTTGGTCTCTTCTATAACACATATTTTTTCATTTTGAAACCTTACTCCCCCCCTTTAAAGTAGGTGGGGAAAATTGGGTTTGAGACTGTTTGTTCGTGAAATGTATTTATGTAGCGTTATGGCGGCATTGGATGTGCACAGTATAGCTTCTATCCTTCCCTTCAAGATTACCCAGAAGGGGAAAAAGTTTACAAAAGGTTTTTTGAGCAATAAAAGTAAAAGATATTGTTATAGTCTTTTGTCGTGTTTCGAGCCAGTTTGGGAGAGAAGCTTCAGAAAGTGGCCTAGCAATTTGAAAAATGACGACAAAAGTCAATGTCAGATGACAAATGTTGACATTCTTGTACTCGCAAGCAAGTCGAGATGAATATCGACCTCGAGTTTGCGGAGCAAACTAATCAGCATCATTTGTTAGCTTGGCTGCTAGGTTATAGATCTCGCTCCTTTTGACTTCTTTCTCTCCCCGTTCCCTCCTTCTCTTGCTCTGGGTTGCTCGTCACACTGCAGAAAAGTCGCTGGCTCGCCTTCAATTCGCTCAATACCAGCTGCAACACACACACACACTGTAACTCGCTTGGTATTGACGACCTTTTGTTTTCCGAATCCCTCAAAAGTGAAAAGACCATTAGTATCGTCTACGTCGAACGTCGCGCTTATGGTACAAACGGGGAGAACTCTTCGATGGAGATTCCACTCTGGTCCCAGGTGATTACGTCCCATGGGGGATGAAGTCCCGGACACAGAGCCACCTCCACCTACCAAAGAGAAACGGAGGATAGAAAAGAAAGGGATGGTGGTCGGGGAAATATCCAGCGACGGCACGGAGCTGAACTAAGGCTGTGACGTGTGTAGAGACACTGCGGAACTTATTCGACCACCCACCTTTATATACTGAGGTGAAAGGTTACGTAGCCGTGGTACAAGATGCGAGCCGATGAAGGTGCCGTCTTCTACCAGTACCTTGTGTTTTGGGGGGTTGTGACTCTAGAGGAAAGGTCTTCACCATGCAATCCACGAGAGATATCTTGTAGGAAATACACATCGTTGGGTATTTACGACCTGATGTCAGATAGTACTCGTTCGGTTTACTCGCTGGCACGCAATCCGACTTCTATTTGCGTGTTTCAAGCTCATGACGAACGTTTTTCACAATATCGCCAGCTCTTCTGGTACTTTGTGGAATTAAAACCCCCTACGTCGTCAGTAATTCGTCGTTTTAAGCGGAGTTAGTTCCCGTTCTTAAAAACAAAGTCCAAGGGAGTTCTAACAGGAGCTAAGGAAAGAATCGTAAACGTAACAGGACGCGAGCTCATCAAGAGGAAAGCTTTAATCCATGATGGTTGGACTGAAGACGCCAAAAGGAACAAGGGGAAAACGTTGGCTTCCCCAAACTTAAAAGTTTGATTAGCTCGTTTCACCACAGAGAGATATACAACAACTATACGCTTGGCCTTAAAAAAAAATTCCTGTAATTTTTTCCCAAAGGTCTTAAAGGAAAAAGATGAGTCGAGAAAAGGTCAAGCCAAAGCTGCCGAGCGGTCTAGCAACGCACTAGATTTCCGAAAAGAAAAGAAGAATAAGAAACGAAAAGAGAAGAAATCAAGCGCGAACTTCGCGGTTGCCTTAGTTGCTTGGACTCGGCAACGTGACTAGCAAAGAAACACTAGACAAAGTACGGGAAGGTACGTGATATTAATAGATAAAAAGCTTCCTTTCTTCTTACGTTTTACCTCCCAAAAAGGCCAAGATTTTCTTTTCTCTCTCTGTTTCGCGTTTAATCTCTCGCTAGTTCTGCTTCTGGGAAAAGTTTGGGTGACGCCAGTTGAGGTCCAGTGGCCAGATTGGATGACGTCACCCGGTTCAGAAATGTTGGTCTTGTTATTTGAAAAAGGATTTGTTTGGCCAAGTGGAGGGTAGATCAACAGCAGGCTAAAAAAAGGACGATAAGAATTAATTTAGAGCTCGTATTACTTCAAAGACGTGGAAACGGGTCGCGTCTGGTCCCGAGCTGAACTGCAGCTTGTAAGGGCATATAACTGCGTTGTATGTCTGCGTGGAGAGCCTTGATGGGCTGTTGGGTACGTGTTTCTTTTGTGGCGCGTACGTGATGAAGCGCGATTGTTTGAAGATTCACAAGGAAAAGCACAAGAAGGATTTGTTCTTCTTTTCTTGGTTTTTGTTGTTCTGCCTGGCCGCAGTTAAAACAATTTTAGTATTGGATCAGAAATGTGCCTAATACTTGAACGTTACCATTTCTTTTTGCCTTACGTTTTATTTCATTTTCCTAAAGGAAAAGTCAAGTTTTTTTTCCAATATGGGAAACTTTGCAACATGTTGGAAAGCCATAGATCTAATTGTCCTCTTCCGTTTTTCGGGATGTGGGCTGTATTTCTAGGAACAAAGCCATAAATCGTACCGGCCATTGTGTGTTCTGACGTTTCGCTTCAATTATTGGCTTCATCAGTTGGAACCAGCTGGCTATCATCTCACCAATATCCTTCTGCACGCACTCGTCTGTTTACTCTACTTACGGTAAGTTGCAATACGTCTTCATCCCGCGAGGGTATAAGCATCAATTTAGGGGGGCGGGGGTTGAGCGGGTAAAAGGGGGTAATGCTTAGCAGGAATTGGATGTATTAGGATCGTGAAAAGAGGGTTAGATGAGTTTATTGATGAGCACGAGTCAGTCAATTCTGTGCTGTGCAATATCTCGCATAATGTCAGACATTGATTGAAGTGTCGTTCTTTTTTCCTTATTTTTGTCTTTCATTTCGTTTCATTTTTGAACTCGTTATATCCTTCCAGAAGTGCTTTTTGAATAGCTTTCTATAGAAATGCAAGATCAAAAAAAATTGCAATTTGGGGACGTTCAGCTCCGATTCTTGTTCGACTGGGAGGTAAAAGAAAAAATCCGACAAAACTTCAAGGGAAGACTGGAAGTAAACATCGATTCAATCTGCCACGCCCATTGCATCTGGCTTAAAGCTGTTCGGCCCCTCAGGGCTTGTAGGGGTTTGAGGTTGTGGGCGGAGTTAAACAACATGTGTATACGAAGCAACATGTCAGGTCGCGATCCTTTGCTCTTTCTTTTTATATGTATATGTTTTATTGACCTCGCCAGGATGGAGAAGAGTTAAAGTCGTATTACTGCATACAAAATAAGCCAGAATAAGCCAAACTTAGTTAGTTCCCGTAAGATCAAACCGTAAAAAATCTTCAATTATTAAAACCAAGTTAGTTCTGTCAAATTTCTTCACTTTATTTTTTATTTATTTGTTAAATGTAACTATTTATTAAATTGAGTTTGTTTTATTTATTTGTATTTTAACTTGAGGGTTAAAACTAGATTTAAAAAATTTTAACTTTAACCATTTCAATTTTAGGACTTTCGTAATTTTACTCATTTTAATATTAAGATTTTGCTCTACTTAGTTTTCTAATTCTGATTAATACCACTTCTGTTCTTTTACATTTTAGATGAAGAATGTATGGCATTTTTCTGTGGCATTACGACAATTGGTAGAGCAACGATTTGTTCTCTTTTTTTGCACTACAGCATAGGTTTTATTTTGGGGGACAGAATAGTGTATACCTACCCGCTATATCTTTGTTATTAGGGTTATAGGAACCGGGCCCTATAGAGTTAAAGAGAATCGCGAGTTGCAGCTCGATGGAGCGAAGAATTTGAAGAGAATCTATCATCTCTTTGACGAAGTAAAAAAATAAAATAAAGAAAAAATAAGTGTCGTATAGAGCCTCTAGCGAACGACCCAGAAGAAGCAGCAGCAGAGACGAGGCCAAGATAACGAAAAAAATGAAGAGCGTTGAGTCGGGCGTGAGGGTGATTGTCGTCTCTTCACAGCTTTCCATAGCCGAAGGCGAAGAGGAGAGAAAATGGAGGAGAAAATAATGCTTTTTCTTTATTGGAAAGCGGGTAGCAGCACCTGCGGTGGGATTGGCACCCGAGAAATTAAACTAAGAAGGAAGAAGAAAAGAAAAAAATCTCCATAATTGTTCCTGGTAGAATCTTGGCGGCCTTTTTTGTTGCTGTAGGGACAACAATGAGTCTTGTCGTTGTCCCTTTGGGCCCGTGTGTGTGATACACGCACGCTCATGCGAAAAAAAAAACTTTTTGTCCGTAGTTTATGGGTTCAGACCCTAGTTCTTCTGGTGGGTGGTATAAGAAATGTGGGTGGGTTGTAGTACTAAAACCACTCACATACATCAATTCTACTGAGCTGAGACGTCGCTATTAAAGTCGGGTAAAATATTGCCTGCATTTTGTAAAACGCGACGTCGTTTAGGGTGAATGTTGTTAGTGCCATTTTCTTTCAGTGAGAAACCCTGTCGTCCACATCAGCCTTAGTTACCCCCGCCAGCAAGTCGCCTTTAGGACTTGCAGAGTCGTAAATCTTACTACTGCAGCTACTAACGCCGCACGGGACTTGCTCCAGGGAAATTACTATATAAATATGCCGTTGGATCGACGTCGTCAAGGTTCTGGTATTACATATCGTCAAAGTGCAAGCCGTAGGCTAGGAGGTGCAGCGCAGTTACGGGGAGAAAGGGGCATGGAGGGATAGTTGCCCTCAGGGAAAACGAAAAAGGGGTGCTAGTGGAGCGAAGGGGGCTTGTGTGTCTAGGGTTTAGGGTGGAATAAGCACAGAAGGTATGTAGCTAAAGTCGTCAGAAGAGGCGGCGGAATGGCGTGTTCCATGACTTTCGAGTTGCAATGTTGTAACATGGCCAGGAGGGGTTGAAGGAAGCTCGGGTAGTAGGCAAGAGGCAAAGGAAGCTTGTTAGGGACGGAAATTTGGTCGTTGCCAGGCGCCGCACGATTCTGGCTTTCGCTTTAAGGAAAAGTGGTGGCTAGTTTTGGGGGATGGGGGGAGGAAAAGAGAGGCCAGGGGTAACAGGGGTTAGTGTAGTTGTAGTAAGCGCCCCTTATGGTCGAGATGTTCTTTTTGAGACCTTTTAAAACGGTTGGTTGTTGGCGGGGCCTTTTGGGACGCACTCAGCTAATGGAGTGTGGAAGCACCTTTTGCGATTGTTGTCGTTTCGTTTCTCTTTTTTTTTCAAAGAATCTTTTTGAGGGGGGTCGTTGTCTAGGGTACTTTCGTGGAAGGGTTTTGTATTGTTTGTATTGTGGAATGTCTGAAAGTATTTTTAAAGCGGGGATAAACGGGTAAATACAGACGAGCGGTTTAGGGTAGATACAGCGTTGTAGGTTTTGTTTTGTTCTGCTTTACTTTGGAAAATAGCACGGTCAAGTGAACCGGGGGTTACTTTTAGGTCAACAGATGGTCCCCGGAATTTCGTGAGAAGCAGTGAAACGTGAATTTCGGTAAACCAAAAGCAAGGGTTTGTTTAGTTTTGCCCACTGGACCTGAAAGCTTAAGCGTTCAGGTCCAGCTTGGGGCTAGGGAGAAAGCTCCGTCTAAAAGAAATAGAAGAGGATGCGTGAAATATTGGTTCTGCGAGAGAAGGGTTTCAGAGGTTTTCCAAGCCCTTAAACGGAAAAAGATTTTTTTTTTCAAAGCAGCCAGAGTCTCTGCTTCGTGTCAGATCCACTGAACTGAAAGCGAATCTTCCCAAGCTGGATTCGCCTCGGAGCTAGGGCAAAAAATATATTTTCTCTAATGCTTTAGATTACTTTTTAAAATCGCGCTTTTTTTAGCCAACTGTGGAAGGTCTTGTATTGCAGGAACAAGTTTCCGTGGCAACAAAAGATTTTTGTTTTGTTTTTCTTTGTTAATACGTAGGAGTTACTTTGGCCTTTCAATTAAGGAAATTAAAACTATCTGTCATTGAATAGTTGAAAGGTAGTGGAGTATTTTAATTAAAATCCTAGACTTCTCCAGCTTCCAATCTTTTCTTGGATCGTTTTTCTACGGCGACCCGTTCCCGAGCTATCGCTTGTTCAAGTTTAAGACCCTCCTCCTACCCGCCTGCGGGCACGGAACGCCCACTCCCATCGCCTGAGGCTACGCTAAGGGTTACCAGCGTCGTTCTTTACATAAGTAGAAAAGCAACATGTCTCCGGAGTCCGGAATCCGACCTTTACGCTGGATCTATCTCACGTTAATACAAACGTTTTTTTCTCTTAATTCAGAAAGTCAAACAAAAAGTAGTTTGCTGGCTTCTTGGAAGCGAGCACTCGAGACCAATAAAAAAAATCGAGGAAGAGAAGGGACAAGGGTACACCTTTAGAGACTCTGAAATTTAAAACCATCCAAGTTGAGTGTCGCGTTAGTTCGGGGACTTCGCCAACCAACCCCAGAGGAAGAGAGTGTCAGGTTCCCCCTTCTTACCCCAAGCGAAAAGAAATTAGCTTTATAGGGTACCCTAACTCTTGTACCCGCTCTTCTACTTGGGTGATTCCACTGGCTCGTCATATTACTATTCCACTTGGCATTGGTCCTATATAGTTCCTTTGAAAATGTTTCATTTTTTTGTCTTAAGGTGGACTCTGGGGTCTAGTGGGGAGGGGGTGGGACCTCGATGAGATGAGCGGAAAGATTATTGTCTGGGGGGGATACAGGATATATTCGTGGAAAGGAACTCAAGGTAGAAATGTGACCGTCTTTTGTACTAGACTTAATTTTTCAACACGATATACCTCCATGGGACAAAAGGGGGGGGGGGAACTAAATTCCCTGTGGAGATCTTCGCTCTCCCTCCGCGGCTCCCTTCTCTCCCTTGTACGAAATCGCCTCGGGCCCCAGCGGTGCTGCTATGCAACCAGCCACGGAATACCGCTCCAGGGGGTTAGCCGAGGAAATAGGGTGGTTAACAGTTGGGGAAAAATTGCCTGTCCTCTTTTTTCCGTTTTTATTCTGGAGTACCATCGCTACCGCAGCCGGAGTCACAGGGCAGAAAAGCCCTCAGGCTCTTTATTCGTACCCTCCGAAAACTCTGAATCATAAAAGAGGAAACTAGATTCTTCCTCCTTTCTTTAAAAAAGAAAGAAAAATCTAAAAAAAAGAAGAGGAAAAGGAGGATTCCAGAGATTGCCGAAGTCTTTGGTATCTAACACTGCAACATCACACATGATTTCCCTCCTCTGTCAAAGGAAAAGAAGCGGGGCAGTGGTAGTAGAAGAAAGAAAGAAATTAGATCGTAAAGAAGAAAAAAATAAATTCTTCACGAGTTTCTCCCTGAGATGTATTGCCTGCGACCAACGACGACCAAGAGCTATTTGAAAGTCCGTACTTTTTTTATTTTCCCATTCAGGCGGGGTTGCCTTTAACCCGTCCAGGATGATACCCTCCGAACCCGATTGGAGGGTATCAGGAGGCGGGGCTTAAGGTAGGGAAGGGTGGGGAGGACGAGGTGGTAAAACAAAATGGAGATGGAGATGGATTTTCATGGGCTTTCGTTTCACGACTTTTGGGTTTATGGACTGGAAGAGAAACAATTTTGGGCTGGGTTATCGGTCTCGGGTACTTGCTCCCGCCTTTTTCTTCTTTAGTTTACGTTAAAACTCTACGGGTCGTCCCAAAAGTTGGAAGGCGGAAGGTAGTAGTTTTTGCTTCTAGGGGCGGATTGGGACGTAACAGACACCCAGGCCTTTTCTTTTGCTTAGTATGCATGTACTGAAGTGTTGATCAGGGATTTCCTTTTTTTTACCCTCGCAACAAGTAGCTTTAACGTGATAACAAGTTGAGGGAAGCAAGGAAACGACCAAGATGAGTTTTGGGGCTTTCTTGTGCTGGTAAGTTCTTTGCGTATTCCTTCCGGACGAAGGATCTTGAACAGGGTGAAGGGGTGGAAAGTTTTCAGAGCTTTGGACGCATTGGCTGACGTGCCAGGGACGGATTTGGAAGGGATAATAGGAGTTGTGTGATGGGGCGGGGTAGTAGCAATGCTCCAACTTGTATATCCATCCATCAAAGTTAACAACATGAGAAAAAAATGGGAAAGATGAAAAAGAAAGGCTTTCGCTAGAGTTTTACCCAAACCCCCACAAGTCCGCGTATATATACACGTTAGATGTCTAAAGGGACTAACACGCGATGGGAAGAAGATGGCTGACGAGTGATGGCTCTGAAAAGGAGCGCGGGAGAAGGGGGTTATAAATGAAAAGCCAGTGAGTCCTCGCAACTTTTGGGGCTCACGGATTCTCTCCCGGTTATTATCGAGAGGTAGATTCTGTCATGGTTGTACGAAAACTTGGAGGGTATAGCGAACTTTCTTGGCCTGCCTGGGGTAATAGAATCGCGAACTAAGGTTAATTAGCTCGAAAAGCTTTCCTCCATGCCATTGCAGCTATGCAGCAGTGTATTTCTGCAGAAATATATAACTTGGCTTCGAGTAACTTACACTTTAGGCTAGTAACGAATCACTTGAGCTTCATTTCATGTTGGAAGTGAATCGCTTAGAATCACTGAAACTATTGTCGTTAGAAGAATTATTATTACTATATTACTGCGATATTTCTGGTGTTTTGCTGTAGCTAGTTCTGTTAGTAGCATTACTACTAGCATTGCAATATTATTCCTAGTAGAATATCCGGATGCAGTATTACTGCAAATTATGGCTACAATTACTCTGCTAATTACTGTCAGTAATATTACTGCTATTACTAATAGTAGAAAGCAGTTTAAGTACAGAATTGTATTTGAGCAATGGTTTGGAAAGATATCCAGTGCAACGATCGCATTCCAATACATTTTTCGAATTATTGTATTAATGCGTTTACTATTACTGTACAGAATTACGTTTATTATTACTAGTACTGTATATTATTACGTTTATTATTTCCTGTTACTATTTACGTTTACTATTACTGTTATGCGATTCAAGGGCAGAAATAATATAAAGCACGCGGTGTCTAAATTTGGGTTCTGAATTTCAAAGAATAGTGGACTCTATTTATACTTGCAAATTACTCCATTATTTCTGCATTTACTTAAATGTTACTGTATACTCATATATTACTGTCAGTTTTAAACCAAAATATGATGGGAGGAAGCTAAATCTGCAGTCTTTGTGTTTCTAATAAATAGTTGGTCAGTCTACCCAGTATGGAATTGCGAATTTTATGGGAGGAAAGCTGTGTTTTAGTGCGGAGGAAACGAGGGGAAAATGGGTTATCGATCCACATGGGAGTGTATGGGAAAGAGCATTATATATTATGGTGATTCCACTGTATGAAGGGGGGGAATGAAGGGAACGATCTGTCTATCCACCAGGAAAAACGACGAGTTATGGGACGTGGGCAGTTGCTGACCACTTGCCTCTGCACTGCGGGAACGGTATCAGCATCGTAATTACCTTTTCCTCCGTTTACCCGCTTCCCCTCCCCCTTTTTAGTCGGGGTATCATGCAATACATGCCGGGGACCTTTGTGGGGAATGGATGGGGAGGAAAAGCTGTCAACTTTCTGAGCTCTTTACGGTGCCTACTCGCATCTACTGGCGTTGACGCGTCCTGGGGTTAGCGTAGTAGGGGGTTTAGGGTGCTACAGTAAGTAACTGGGTCAACAACTGATAAATGACGAGAGATTCATTTGGGAAGATGGAATTTGGGGATTATGGCGGTACGGACCCGTTCAGGACAAACGTTTGTCTTGTGAAAAGTGATTTTTCTTATGGAAGAAAGGACAGAAATAGACCCCGCCCATTAGGCACTTAATGAGCGAAAAACTGTGTAGCCAGAAATGGAAAAGGAAAACAAAAGTTTTTGTTTTGGAGAGTTTTTGTGTTAAGAAAGGAGGGAATGTCTCTTTCTCTTTTTCTGAAGTATTAGAAAACAACACAGTGTTGGCTTGACACGGAGGCAAACAGTTTTGTAGCAAGCAACTCACACACACATACGCACAGAGATCAATTTGCGGGCCATTGTCACCCTGAATAATGGCCTGGAACCGACAGCTACCTTTGCTTTTCTTGTTAGATGTAGCAAAAGGAATCGATAGCGGACCCAAACTTGGATTTAGGATCCTTTGCTTCACGGCATCCAAAGCAATTTGTCCTTATTTCTGCCGGTCGTTTTTATCTGTTATTTCTAAATGTCTAACATTTCTCCTCATTAGTTTTCATTTCTTACACTATCTTCGCTAGCCTTTATTCCGATTCATCGTAATCGTGTTTGTAAAATAGCAATTTCAAGAATTGTAGCTCTTATTTCTGTCTGTTTCTGCCCTATTTCTGAAAGTCTAATTGCTACATTTCTTTTGATTAACATTAATTTCTGACTTTTCTCTTGATTAATCTGAATTGCCTTTTCAAGTCGTTTTATCTCACGTTTATGTGTATTTCTGCCTTATTTCTTCAACTCTAGTTGAGCAACATTATTTTGAGAATTTTTTCCCCGTTTGGGACTAATCATATCTATCCTTGAATTATGTATTATCTTACAGGATTTTGACTGCAATTTCTTTCTATTTCTGCATGATTTATTTTCCATATTTCCTATTGTGTATACTTGTTTGACGTTCGATCTTAATTATCCTTTACAATATAACATTTCAACGAATGGCTGCTTTATTTCTGCAAAATTTCGTGTGTATTTCTACCTTGTTTCTTATACTCTAACGGTCTAAATGTTCGGCTCAGTTTTCGTTGCCTTTTACCTAAAACAAACAAACAAATAACACGTTAGAAAACTTAGCATTAAAGAAGTATTAAAGAATTAGGCAATCCTTCTGATATTTCCTCCTATTTCTGCTTCAATATTGCTAAAATAAATCACCTTTGGGAATCAAATTATGGGACAATTCCGGGTTGAACTTTTATGGAGGGAGATAAATGAATTTCCACGACACGATTTGGTATTTCACAGCTTGGATTGCGTGAAATGAAAAAGAACACAAAAAAAACTTTCGAGGATGACAGGGAACTAAAAGATGGCGGGGGTTGTGAAGGGTGGCGTGGTGGGGAGGGATGATTCCCAAAGGCTTAATAGCCCATCTGAGAGGCTCATTATGGAACCACAAAAGTCCATTACCAAGCAGAAAATGGATCAGGGAACTTCACTCTATTTTATCTTTTTTTAAAAATCTTTTTGCCATTTAATTTCAAAATCCCAGAGCCACAGTTTTATTTCCATTTTTGAGGTCGTATCTCTCCTTTTTTTCTTTTTTTCGCCGTTTAAAAAAGTCTTTAACATTGTCGTGTTGAAGAGCATAGACGGACCGAAATGGTTTGGATTTGTGTACATGTGCGGCAGTAGTTGGGGGGGGAGGTACGTGATGAGGTTATGATGTTTAACTGATATGAAACTTGTTATAGACATGGTTAGCTGTCATGAACCCCGCAGTTATAATTTGATGAATGATAAGAGCTTAACCGCACGAAACGGTATAGCCAAGTCCTCCAACGGAACCAGCAGGAGGGATATTGTTGTGCAGCAAGTAAATAGGTGTGTTTTGGGGTTGAACAGAACATAAACGTACAACGGAGCATACACATGGAACCCCTGCCTGGAATGGTTGAAGTCCCCCTTAGGGGGTGGGGGGTGGGGGGAGGGGGAAGGGAGCCAGAAATGTCAGCTTTGAAAAGTATCTCCGATACTAGTATATTAAACTGTAAGTGACAGCGAAAAGACGTAGGGGGTTAGTATATAATACAATGTTGGGAAAGTGTAATATATTAAGGCCACGACCAGTTAATTATAGAAGAGGGTCATTTCGGAGGGCAAAATTGGAGGTGGAATTTTAGACCAAATACAGTACAGTGCAGTACATGCGTGCAGACTCAGGGACTGCGGAGAAACACTAATATTAAAAGTTTCACCAAAACCAAACAGAAATCGAGTTTAAGGGGCAGAGGGGCGTTGTTGTAGCAACGGGATTTTGGGCTTTTGTTATTGGACTCGCTGGCATTTTTATAATTTCTTCAATAGAGTTAGACTAGTAAATTAGATAGAAAAGCGAGGGTAATAATGTACTCAAAACTTATTGGGATCCTTTTCTCGCGTAAGAGCTCCATTTTCTTCCGTTTTCATTTAGTTATCTTTGTTTTCACTTATACGGTGCTTTAAAGGGCAGTAGCCACCAAAAAAAAACTTTGTCTTATAATAAGGAGTAAAAAATGTAGTTTCCCGTTCTGTGTGTCTTTTTATCATACGCTAAAATGAAAACTAGATAATAAGAAAATAAGAAGTCTAACATTCAAACGGGGCATATTTGCCATTGGCCAGCGCGGTCACGTGGGCCCCGTGACGTAATGTACGCACACAATTTGCCAGTTTGAGCCAGAGGAACCACGAACTTACCTAACACAAACCGTGAACCACGAACGCGAACACGAACAGGTCCGTCTGTAATGTTTCATGCGTACTCTACGTCACAACTCTCGTGGCGGGAAAATGCCAAAAATTCGCAAGTCAATAACCCGGGAACGGCTAGTCAGAAAAACTTGAAACTTATTTTCTCGTTCTTAGAATAATGTGTACAGTAAGAATCCATCCAAATATCAAAACTCTATGTTGTTGTCTATTGCCCTTTAAGAGCCTGTAGATAAGTGACACCTGACTCAGCAGAGGGCGTCTCCACAGAAATTTAAATTCCATTTCAAGCAGAAATGCCTTTAGGTTGTATTTTATATTTTTTGGATCGTCTGGCGGAAGATCAATATGTTTTGGCTTTTAAGTCCGCCGTCACGTGATAAAGTTTTGGGTACGATAAAAAACTGCTAGGTAAGCACGAAATAAGAGCGCTGGATGGAAAAAGAAGTCAGAAGAAGAGGGGAAGATAACAAGAAGAAATTTAGGAAGAAATAAAAAAGAATGAAAAGCCAGCTCACTTTGGGAGGTATATGGACCCATATAGCCCGACACGGGCTAAGTATAGTGGTCATTTGTTACAATTTGGGATGGGGGTTGGGGGTGGTCGGAATAATACTGTATCCACCAAGACCGTACATAGGTTGTTAAGCTTTTTTTGGGGTGGGCAGGTTATATAACCATTCCCGAAATTGTCCTTTTCATTTTTTGTTTTATTTTTATGTTGGGTGGGAAGAAAAACAAAACAGGGCGTTAAGCAGAATGGATTTGTCTTTATAGCTGGCCCAACAACCGGGCGGGAAAGGTAGATGGGGTGGTAGGACTGAGCCGTTTATAAGAAATTGCTGCAGAGTTTTGTTCGAAAAACCACAAGTCGATCCTGGCTCGTTGGTTTAAAGGCGATGAGAAGTTAAGCTTTTTTTTTATGGGGAAGGGGCTTTGCCGCGAGTACTTTTAATTCCTTCATGCTTTCAGATTACTGCGTTCTTCCGGTATTTTCTTTTTTTTCCATTTGCGTTTCATATATTACCTTAAAACTTTGATGAATCGATAGGATTATTTGGACTTACCGAGCAGCGAGTTATTGTACGGTCTAGCTAGTGTTTTTAACATTATTTCTGTGGCAGAATGAAGATCGTCTAGGTTCTTTCTACGCAGATATTAGTTGTTGTTTTTCCAAACGGCTACTAATTTACCTCAGAAAACGTTTTCAAAAGGGGGAGTTCTCAACTCTTTGGGTAGACGTTATTTCTGCATCAGCAGTAGTTATTTTGTACTCGTAAATATGCATTTTCTTCTTTTTAAAACGTTTAGTAATCACTTTCTGAAGTCATGGGAATGTGGGCATGCTTTCTAAGTGTTGGAATATTGCTTTTCTGAGTTTTTGTTTTTGTTTTTTGTTTTTGCGAGTTTTTGTTTATTTAGATTCAGGGGTGAGGAAACGCCTATTACTGCAGCAATATTTCTATGGAATTGTTTTACTGTGAGTTAACATAACGGAAGCTGACGTCACGAATTGGAGAATAGTATATGAATAAAAGAAAAGTTGTTCTGGAGCATTATTTCTGCGGCAGAGGTGGTATCGTTGCATTTCTTTCTCATTTAAAACTATTATGGCTCTCTTTGGTGTGCTGTTGGAAACTTGGCTCTTCAGTTCAAGCGCTGGATATACTTTTCAGCGTCTTCCGGGTATTTGGACTCAGCAAGCGCCTATTACTGCAGTTGTATTTCTCAGGAAGTAAACTTTACAAGGTTTTGCATACTGGCAATGGATATCAGAAAGAAAATAACAAAACTGTATTATATACTAATACTTGTAAGCATTATATCTGTGGCAGAAGTAGTATTGCTTAAACATTATTTCTGAAAGCAATCGTCGCCTTTTCGGTTGCTTTTACTTATACTTCTCAAAGCTTGTAGACTCCAAACAGTTCCTAATCATTTTAGTGTGCCAAGTTGGGGCATTCCTTTAGAATGCTGAAATATTACTTTTTCTCTCTTGGGTGATTTCAGTGTCCGTTCTTTGCAAGACGGAGGAATTGGGAGAAATTTCGAGGAATGTTCCATCAAGGAGTCAGAGAGGATGCTTTTACCCGCTGGCCGGGCCCTAAGTTTGGCATGAGTAAAAAAAGAAGTCTCAAAGCTATTAAAGCCAGAGTTGGCCAGAAAGGAGATCTTGTCAGGGTGTGGTGCAACTTAAGAGGGAGGAGAAATTCTGCGAAGGAGGAAGGAGGGATGGCGGGGGCAAAGTGTGTACTCGTTAATGGAGCTCGGGCTTCCTTGAGCGAGAGAGAGAGCTTAAAATCGCCCTACTCTCTACCCCAGTTAATGCTTTATACTGGTGGGTGAGAATTAGAAGTTGGGGGGTTCTACATGATTTTAACCCCCTTCTAGAAGGGCCTGGCTCTTTTGCATTGAATAATGGAAGATATGCACAATTTGCAGTGTTGCCTTTGCATGGAGCGAGGGTGAAAACGGGCTCACCAGAGCTGTTTATCATTTTTTGTTTCTAAATCTCTTTTTGCCTAACGGCTTTTACCCTTTAATGTAGTATTAATGATAAACCTTTTTGGGAACAGGGCGCGACATGTAGCGTAAGCACGGAACTGTATACGACAAATTCTAAAAGAACCCAGGCTTGCGAGGGAGAAGAGAGAAAGGGGGGGGGCAATTAATGGTGTGTAGATGAAGGTGCTCGAGCGTGCGTGCAGCACGGACTCCCTTGCCCCACATTGTGTTGGGGGGTAAGTTAAGGGTGACATGAGAAAATGGAAGTAAATGAGTAAAGGGGGGGGGGTATGTGACCAGGTGATTTATCTTAACTTCTCCTTGTGTTTTCCCTCCGCCCCTCACCCTTTCGAATTAAGGATTAGGTGAATGCCCCCCCCCCAGTCGGGAACTTTGGGGGCGGGAGGGGTAAGGATAAGGCTTTAAGGGGATGTAGATTAGCTTCAAGAAGACGAGGAAGAAAGAAGTATTGAGAAAGGCGAGAATGACGTCAAAAGGAAGAATTTTCGGACGTAAATCCAATTAAGTGCGAGTTTCTAGGGAAGAAATTGGACGCCATCTTGGATGTCTTTTTTTTTTTTTTGTAGAGAGACAGGTTGTAAGTGAAGTTATGAGCGGGTTTCCGCACCTAGATTTTTGTTCTTCTCTTCAGTTGCTCTTTTGTGTGCCGGAGTTGTTTTTGGAGCGATTTTAAGGAGGAAGTGGTAAATATTTTAATATATTGAAACGAAGAAAAAAGGTGGGGGAAAGAAAGAGAAGCACTTTGGTTCGCATCAGACGGTTTTTCGGGGGGAGGGTGAAAATGAAAGTGGATGCAAAAGGTGTTCAATATGTATAAAAGCAAACCTTTTTTGCTACTTTTTTCACCTTCAGCGAGTGGTGCTAGAGAGTTCTGGGTGTCGGAGCGAAGACTGCGACATGGGTGGGGAGAAAAGGAAAACAGCAAGGAGTAGAAATGTAATTAGACTTGAGACTGGTGCGATATTTTGTATGTTTGTTTTATTTCTTGAGAAGGAAAGGGAAGAAAGAGCAGATGGCTCCTTAGCATTTGCATTTTTTTTATTAATCTGGTTATCCCAATTTCCCTATGCTTTGGGGGCTTGTTTGTTGAGGTTAAAAAGAGAAGAAATCCACGGTGGGCTTATTGGTTTTATCTAATGTAGGGAGATGGGAATATTAGTAGGGAAACCCATTTTGAAAAGGGAAAAATACTAAGATTTTCTTGGTATTTTCTTACGGGGGTTTATTTACAGGATGTGCCGCTTATTTCTGCCAGCTGGAGCTTCCTTCATTGCTGCGTTGCTCTTTGCTGTTCATCCCATTCACACAGAAGCTGTAAGTATTGGATTTAACCTTTTATGTTGCAGAACGGTATCTTTTTAGGGAAGAAGGTACTTCCAATTTCTGTAAACTTGGAAACACATTTCTATGTATTTCTGTCCTTGGTGTCCTCGAAGTAGCCGTAACTTTGTACCTGGCTTATGTTCAAGTCATCGTAGGATGGCGAAATATTGCATGTTTTGTTTTAATATTTGTTCAGCATTTCTGCAATATTCACATTTATAAACTAGGTTTCTTATTACTGACATTACTGTCTAAAGCATGGCTTTCGAAAAGATCTTCCTATGGCGAAATGCTTGGAAACTGCAGAATTTCAGTTATATATCTGCATATTTCTGTCGTTGAATGCTTAGTTGAATATATATTAGCCACAGTGGTAGGATTTCTATCTTTGGAATGTCAAATTTTCATACGATGGAGAAATATTCTGACATTTCTGAAATTTTGATCAGTATCTCTTCTCATTGCTGCTTTATTTTTTTAGTAACTAAAAGTAATTGCGTAAAGTCTTTGCATGGCAAATATTCAGGTATTTCCTTAGGCAGCATTTAAAAGAAACATGTATTGCTTCGTATTTCTGCCTTCTTTTTCTTAGTATTTGTTATCGTGATACAGTTTGTGCAGTTGAACGTTCAGTCTGTCTCGTAATGGTGGACAAATCAAACATTTTTCTCGACCTTGATATAAATATATTTCTGTGTATTTCTGCATACGATTTATTTATTGGTAGCTTTATTTCTTATTACTTCAGCTTTGGATTGCAGTTGATCGGAAAATGTTTTATGAGGTCGAAATTTACCTGGTGTTTGCGCCAGAAGTGCGATATTTTCTTTACGGTCCTTTTGTATTTCTGCGCGAAATTTCTGAGCAGATATCACGCTCCTCCTGCGTTGTTATCTCTACCGTTGAATTTTCTAAAACTACCAGATCCTTTACGAGAATCGTCAGACATTGTCTTATAAAACCCCTAAATAAATTTTTACATATTTCTGCACTCAATCTTTTAGTACCAACGCTACCAGGTACCGGAAACGAAAGCTTTCTACCGTTCTCGCATCGAAATGTTTCGAAGTAGCTCCAAGCCTCTTGACTTTTAATCATATTTTTATTTTGTTTCCTTTTTCATGCGATCGTACGTAATCGTCCTTCACTTGCTCTACGTATAATACCAGCTATTGAAGTCTTGAAAAGAAGTTGAGGTAGAAGGGCGAAACGTCACAGAAATGAGGGTTCTTTTGATCCTAAACCTCTTCCTACTAAAAACGCAACTTTTACCTTTTTGTTAAAAGGACACGTGTCAATATCTATCTTATAAAAAGTTAAAGAAAACCTGTACAGTAATTTTATTCTCAATTTAATCTACAATGAAACTCCCCCCCCAGTCCACAATTTCGTTCTTTTCGCGGAAATAACCTCATATGCTTGTGCCCTTTTATTACTTTCCATAATATAGCTATGCTAATGGTATCATATGTCCTTTTAAAGAAATAGGGAACTTTATAAAGGAACCTGAACGTTATGCAGGCCCCTTCTGTTACTTTTCGACTCTTAGGGTAAGTTTCAGAGGAGGGAGGGGGGACATTATAATGCCAAGGTCTGTTTTTAGTAAGGGGGACAAAATGGCACACACATGTGTCGAGACTCGAATCAATATGCGTGCATGTCTCACCCTCGCACCCTATTCCCTGTCTTTTCAGCCCCTAGATGTGAAGAAAGTAAAGAAAAAAGAAAATGGACGAAATTAGTCAATACAAGAGGTTGTGTCAGTAATATCTCTCGTTTTTTCCCGTTTCTTTACTTCAAGTTTTTTTTAAAAAGTTCGTTCACCTTCCTATTCCTCTTTTTTATATTAACCACCAGCGCATGTAGAGCTTTTGAGAAGCCGTCATATATCCAGCATTCCTGCCAGTATTTTTTAAATTCTTCAGATGTAGAGTTTGGGAGTTTCTGCGATGCAAATTCGGTTCCACCTGAGCCATGCAAATGTTTCGAGTTCCAATAATCTTTTTATTTTGGGGTCGTCTGTTTTTCTGGGGTACTGCAGAAATGTGTGTCGCGTACTGTACTGCACTGTACTGGCTGTAGCATGCAAATGGGTTTTCTTTTATGCGCCCAAGTTTTGGGTGCCGAAAGTTTCGGGGAAATGCAACTTGGGAACAGAGGGAGTAATAGGAAGCAGAAGAGGATCTAAGCAAAGGGGGGGACAAGGACTGTTGCAAGGGGGGGGGGGGGTAGGCAAAGTTGGCAAGGTGTTGCTGGGAATTAACGTTTTGGTTAGCGGAGTGGCACAGGCAGAACAGAGAAAGACGACCGAGGAAAATCAATGGAGGAAAAGCTCCCTTAATGAGTTGCCACCAATTCCCTTAAATTCCCTCTTTGCACGTAAGACACTCTTGACGAGTCTTCTGGCGTCTGCCCAAACGGTTCCAAAATGTTTCAATAATGACAAGATAATTGTTGAATCTTAAAGTAACTGAAATGCGTGTGTTCGGTGTCAAAGACATTGAAAGATATCCTTAAAAATTCGTATTTTGAATATGCAGTAATGCGTTTGGTAATATTAAGTTTATTATAAAGTATTAAGTTAATGGTATGGTTGAGCAGTAAATTAGTTATTTAATGCTTAATTAACGAATGGTTTCATTGCTATACAGGTGACGGGAGTCGTTGGAAGAGCGGAATTACTCTCAGCCGCCTTTTCCCTGGCTACTTTCCTCGTTTATGTCAGGAGTATACCTAAAAATGGCGGCAAAAGCTCTACAGGTACTTTGGACTTTTATTCCTTTTTCAAAAACTAAATTTAAAATAAATAATAAACAGTAATCCTTTTTGTTTCGTTTTCGTACCAATAATGATTAGTTTTTCAGAAAAAAATCATAAGTAAACAATTCGATTCCATTTCTTTAAAATTAGTGACTCGTTGTTACCACGCATTAACCTTTTCGTTACGAACAATATGTAGCGAAATCTAATAATAGTGTATTTAATAATAAATTAATACGTATTAGGAGCATTTTTGTTTTTTTAGATGTATAAAAAATTGGTGTATTTATAGATTGGACGACTTTATTACTCGCCGTGCCCTTAGTTGGGGCAGGAATGCTATGCAAGGAGCAAGGCATTACGGTAGTAGGCGTATGTCTGGTGTACGACTTGTGTGTCGTACAAAGAGCCTGTGGACCGCAGCTGGTACATTTGGGGTGGAATTTGCTGTCCGGCAAAGGGGGCGTGCCTTGTTGGGTCAAAGGCGCCTTGCCCCGCCTCACCGCGCTGCTCGTGACATCTTTAGCCCTCCTCATGGCTCGCATGCACGTGATGGGATCACAACTGCCTGTCTTTACGAGGTAAAACAAAAAACTCGGGCAGTTATCTTTATTTCTACGTTACATTCGCTATGGATTGAGTTCCATTTGCCATTTTTTTGCGTCTTAGGAGTTTGGAAAGCTCACTTGGGTCTAGAAGGGGTTTAGTCACGCCTTTTTGTAGGTTTAAACGCTCTTAAATGGAACAATTAATAGCGAATAACGGGGAGCGGTTCGCTTTGTTTTCAATCTTAAAAGGAATTAAGAAAAAAGTCAAAAGAAAAAAACTTCTTCAAAGTTTCGAGGTGTTTTCTTTTTCAATTTTGGGTTTTGTCCCCGTGAGTTTTCTCCCCGTCAGCTTTCTTATTAGAAGCAATAGATTTAAGTACCTTATTTGGCAAAGAAAAGACAAGAGAGAGACACAGACTCTGGCACTAAAGAGATAATTTATTTTCGCTGTAAACTTTCTTTTTACTCGCTTCTGTCGCTGAAGATTTTTCTTATTTTTTTTCTGGGGGTGGACGGCAATGGCCGTTAGAACAGCTAGAAACTTACGTCTGGGGAACAGGTAATTAGAAACTTGTTGCTTAAGAAACAACGAAAGCATTCCCTGTATTTTGTGTACCCCCCAAAGAACAGGAGAGGGATTGATAGTCCTGGCCCAATATTGGCATTCTTCCGCGTCGAACACGAGCCAAAGACGATATTAAACACACAGTTTCCTTGTTGAAAAGGGTTTATTTTCCCCACCTTGTTGTCAAATGTTGCTCTAATGAGTTGGATCTTCTTTGTCTCGGGTCTCTAAGCGAGCTTAAGTATACCTAAGGTTCCCTCTTTGGCCTCGCCTCTAGCTGCCTTTTGGCTCGACTAGTAAAAATTTGCTGTTCTTTTTTGGATGAATCTTCAATTTGTCCAAGCTTAATCTTTATAGCGTTAAATATTAATTTAATCTCGCTGGTTCTCACAGGGAGCTAAAATTTCCCGGGATATTTGTACTTTTGGCGCGCTTCTAGCTTCCTTCTATCACAGCTAATTATAAAAAGCTTATTTTTCTCTTATGAATGTTTAATTTATCAAAAATAGAATCTCATCTTAGTTCATAAAAAAGATTTCTTGTGAAATATGTACACTTTTCCATTGAAACTTATTTCCACCGTTGGAACACAGAGCCAATATGTTCCAGGAAACTCTTTTTGTGTTATTTTAGCCCCTTTTGGCCCGACTACGCTAGTCAGAACAAGCTATGTTGGGGCGTTCACTTAGTTCATCCAGGGGCAAGCTTTCTGCTGACATAATACTATATCTTGCTGTCAGTTAATTTCCAAAAAAAATTTTTATCCTTCCAACCAATTAAATTAGTCGAATTAAGTCAGGAAGCAAGCGGAACTATTTTTTCTTATTCCGTAATTGAGACAAGGAAACAATTTTCATTTCTTTTCCTTCCTTATTAGCAGCCTGGATTAAAAAACATCCCAAAAAACTGTGGTGATGGTTTTGGAGATTATTTTCGCATTCTTGCGTACAGAATTACTGAAAAAGAGACAGAATAGGAAGAAAATGAATAACATTGACGGGGTAGAGCAGAGCTCAACTTCATAGAAATTACTCTTCGGGAATATGTTTGGGGTAATTCAGTTGCTGAGCTGAAGAGCTCACTTGGAAAGTTTACATGAGACAAAACAAAGTCTTTCATTGCATGCTAATTAGAGCGTAGCTCAAATGAGCAGAACTCTGCTGAGGGTTGCTCTTCGGTTTCTTTTTCATATCTTCTTTTTAAGAGTGACTGCTCTTGGGGAAAACTTTCTCGTGTCGACACTGACTAGCAACATTAAACTTACGAAAGAAAAACTGAGTGAAAGAAAAAATCTATTAAATGATGCAGCGTCTTTTAACATTTTCCCCTTTTCTAGTTTCTCGCGGAAACCGGATAATTAGCTAAAGGAGGGGTTGAAGTTTGAATTACTACCACCATCCCAATGCTTTCGGTAGACAGTTCTTTTTTTTTCCTTTTCTTCAGTCTTAAAACAGGCCCCACAAAAAAAGAAAAAAAAGTAGGGAGCGAATCTTTGCAGTAATTCATTTATGGTAGCCGCCAAGAGGCACTCCACGCGAAGACTTGGGGGGGGGGGCGATATTTTCTTTCTGTAGAGTACCATAAAAATTAACTTTCGTAAGTTAAAGCTTTTGTTTTTTCTTTATTGGAGGGGGGGGTCGTTTTCTTCCTGATGAATAATCATCCCATTCATGTTAAATTTCTTAATTTCCATAAAGTCGACGCTGAAAACTTCTTTTGGCGTTGGGTTTCTCTTGTATAACGGTCTTTTAAGAAAGCGCGGGAAAAAGTAAAAAAAAGGAAGAAAAGAAAATGAAGCTCTAACAAAGGGAAAAAAGCGAAAAAAGTGTGACGTGTTCCATTCCGGTGTTTGCCAGAGAATGGGATGACAAAGAGA
The DNA here is from genome assembly GCA_003724045.1 of Lepidurus arcticus. NCBI lineage: Eukaryota > Metazoa > Arthropoda > Branchiopoda > Notostraca > Triopsidae > Lepidurus > Lepidurus arcticus. Next base: position 42,049 of record RJJA01000188.1, read on the forward strand.
GCACGTAGACAGTGCTTTCATCTCCTTTTTTATATATTTTTTACAAGTCTTGAGATGCCAGCCAGAAAGTTAATAATGAATGGTGCTCTCGGTTTGCCCATAATTCAACCCAATTGACTCATATTTTTCTCTTTTTCTTGTGTTTGGTGAATATATGATGTTGTCTATGTGGCCGGACTCCCAGGTTTGACAATCCAGCGTCGGTAGCGCCATTTCCAGCTCGTCAGTTGACTTACAACTACTTAGCCACGTTAAATGGATGGCTGTTGCTGTTCCCGTCGTCTTTGTGCTGCGATTGGACCATGGGTACCGTCCCTTTGGTGCACACCCTACTGGATACACGCTTACTGGCCGTCATAGTATTCTACGCAGTTTTGGCACGATTGGCTTGGCAAGCGTTGGTTTACATGGATCAAGTTATCCTTATGGTAAAATAAATAATAATTCGAAATTCTTGTGTCCTCTGATGTCATTATGCGTCCTTATGTTGTCTTGTGCTATGTTATGGTATTTTATGCTACGTTGTGTTACATTATTGTATATTATATTAGCTTATGTTCTATTAATTATGCTACATTGTTATATATTGTGTTAACGGTTTGTTACATTGTCTTATATTAACAATATTGTCCTTGTGACGTTGTGTTATCTTATGTCATACTTACCTATTATGTATAATACTATCCCGTGCCAAGTAAAAAGCTACCATTGAAGTACGACCAAGCCCGAATTGCGGCTACATATCGCGGGGTAAAAGAACCATCACGTCCGGGTTAACGCGTATATTTCATTGTTGCATCGTTGCCCTTTCGGGAGTAGGCCGGAGTAACGCTACAAACCCGGCCTTGTCTCATGGGGAAACGTCGGTGGCCTGTATTTTGGACATGGGATAGTACTATTTTCAGTTGTTTTGGGAAGGATAATATATACGTAAGAGTGTGCAGATACAAATTTGAAGTCAGAGTTGGAGATAAAATGAAGGCAAAGAAAAAGCCATTAGGCTTAATTGAAGGGTGTTTTTTTAATACGTGAAAAAGGGACCTGTGTTTTGTATTCTTGTTCTTTTCTCTCGTTCTGTTAACTATATAGGCGTTGGCGTGGTTGGTCCTGCCTTTCCTGCCAGCTTCAAATTTATTTTTTCCCGTGGGTTTTGTGGTGGCAGAACGCGTGCTCTACATGCCTTCCATGGGCTTTTGTTTGTTAGTGGCTTATGGATGGTCACGTGCCACTACTTTGAGGTAACAGAAAAGAAAAATTTCCTTTGCGTACAAATTGTAGTTTCCCCCAGGTTGAGTTGTAAACTTCAATAAAACTATATAAAGCTTGCTCTTATTTTAGTTCAGTTTGAGCCAGGTATTCAAACGGTCTCTTTCAGTCTTCAAATTTTGTCTTTTAGTTGCAATTTTGTATGCACCTTAGTTCACCTTCATCATCGCTCTTTCAGAGAGATTCTAAGAATCTTGAAGAACATGTTGCTTTAAAAAACAAGCAGGTATGTAAACGAAAGATAGGGAGCTTGGAGTTTCGGGTGGAAGGAAGGTTACTGGGTTATAAAAGTACTTTTACTAAGCTACAAAGTACGGTTACAAAGAGGCAAAATTGTGACCGACTAGTCAGGGTTTACGAGCTTACAAGCAAGTTGCGAACCCCTTGAGTTTATGTGCTGTGCAATATTTTAAGGGTCTTAAAACTTTAAAGATCATGAATTTCAAAGATCATGTCGTGAAGGCCAGTGGAAAGATTACATAGCATTGTAGTTTTTTTTAGCGCAAAAACACCCGGAAATCAGGAATTACGCAACAACTGAAACTGATATAGATATTTAATTAAAAATCGATTAATTGAATACTTTCATCATTGATATTTTAAATAATGAATATTATGTTCTTCTTTAAATTATTTCTTCTCTGAATCATTTCTTAATCGTTGTTTTATCGAATCGTGATAAATAATAAACATTATGAAGGGAATTGCCTGTAAGATTTTCAATAGTACTTTCTTGAAGAATTTCCGATAAATTCAAAACAGTAATTAACGACCTTCAAACTATTCCAGTGCACAAAGGTCCCATCTATGTTATTTCCAAACACCATAAAACACTCGCTGTCACAGACGTTTGGCTCTGGCTCTACAGTTAGCTTTCAATCGCAGACACGGACCACTTTTTTGCCACAACAGTGGAATAGTTTATATTAGTGTAACTTTGCCAAATCCCCTAAAGAAACGTGTATAAAAATTGTTGGTTAAGTTTTATTCATGAGCCCCATTTTTTCGTTATTTTTCTCTGTTTGTGCAGTACACAAGCTCCTGGTAGCGTGTTTCCGTGTTGCTAGGAATTTTCGACAGAAAATAAACAACAAAAAAAGGGAGGAGAAAACCCCACTCGTGTATAGAAACTCGTCCTGAATTCATACGAGTGAAAGGGGGGTCTTTGCATTATAGACGCGTTATCGTTGTCGGGGAGTATATGTCGTGCCCGAAACTCATTAATCCAACATGAATCAAGCGAGGTTAAACTTGCCGTGCCGCCAATGAGCTACACTGGGCAGCTTTGGCAAGTTAATTTCCGTTCGGATCCATTTTTCATTGCCCCCAAAGTTCCCTCCCTTTTTTCCCCTTCCTCCTACCAAGGCGTTGACTAACACACGATATTCGATAAAGAGAGATGAGAAAATGTAAGTTTTTCCTTTATTATGGGAACAACTTACATTGTTCAAGAGCTTAAAGAGCAGTAGCTACGAAAAATCACGTGCGTCTTAAAATATAGAGCACACATTCTAGTTTCTGATGACATTTGCCTTTCCATGATACGCATGTAGTAATTAAGTTATTAAAGAAAGAGATTCCACAAAATAAGATCCTGAGATTTTCTGACGTCGCAGACGTATGAGATACCAAGGTACCTCTGTATCCAAGACCTTTGATGTACTGTTTTAATTTAAGAGATTTCGTAACGAACTACATTTACTGATGGGTGTTATATACGATATTCTACCCCTGTCGTTCTGTTTGCTGCATGAGAAGTACACAATAACTATGGTAACAGGCATCTGTAAGCCACGCTGTGACACGTGCGACTATAATGGGATGATTTTATTTAACTTATTTGATCTTATAGGACATGAGATTTCGTGGGACCATGACACGTCTCAGTCCAAAGTTTGCATGTCAATACATCGTGAACGGCTAATGCAAACAATCGGAAACTAAATTATCCTTCTTAGTAGAAGGTAGACTACGAAAATCCCATTACAATCCCAACACGAGATTGTATTGCCCTTTAGAATGAACATGGAAGCATTCATTTGTTGAGTTCCTACTTGTGGGGATCTCAACACATTTAGTCTTTTTATGTTATTTTTCCTAAAAAGAAAGGAAATACAAAACCTTTTCTTCTCTTTTACACAGTAGCTGGAAGAAACCGTTGTATGTGGGTATGGGACTCTTACTGATTATCCTGAGCGTGAAAACCTATGTTCGAAATTGGGACTGGGAATCGGAGCAATCCGTTTTCATGGCTGGTTTGAAAGTGAACCAGCGGAACGCCAAACTTTTTAATAACGTTGGCCATGCCTTGGAGAGTCAAAGCAAATACAAGGAGGCGTTGGAATACTTCCTGGAAGCTGTCAAGTAAAAAGCGAAAAAAAAATCCAATAAAAATCTTATTTAGTTTTTCAATTGATTTTCGGATTTTCTTTTCCTTTATTTGATTTGATTTCAAATAGGGTCCAGGAAGACGATATTGGGGCACATATCAACGTAGGGAGGACGTACAATAACTTGGGACGGATCAAAGAAGCAGAAGATGCGTATTTGAAAGTAAAATAAATCTTGACGAAAATAATGGGAAAGAGATTAATTTGTTCTTTTCCCCCTTGCTGACATCTTAAAGGCCAAGTCGTTGTTACCAAGAGCGAAACCAGGCGAAACATACCAAGCTAGAATTGCTCCTAACCATTTAAATGTGTTCCTGAACTTGGCCAATCTAATTGCGCGCAATGAGACCAGGTTGGCCGAAGCGGACGCTTTGTATCGCCAAGCCATTAGCATGAGAGCAGACTACACCCAAGCATATATTAACCGGGGTGATGTCCTCATCCGCATGAATCGGAGTAAAGAAGCCCAAGAAGTGTATGAAAAAGCCCTGTTTTACGACCGCAATAACCCGGATATTTATTACAACGTAAGTTCGTCAACCAGGAAAACATTTTTCATACAAAAAACTGAAAAAGGTTAAAGAAGAAAGGATAAACAGCGTTTTTCTATTAATATCTATATTTCTTCGTCTTCTTTGTTGGTAGTTGGGTGTGGTTTTATTGGAACAAGGGAAGCCGGTACAAGCGTTGGCGTACTTTGAGCGCGCCTTGGAACTTGAGCCGGATCATCAAGCAGCATTACTGAATTCCGCCATTCTTTTGCAAGAAATGGCCGCAGGGGATAAACAGACCAAAGTAATATTGATATTGTAATCGTATTTCTGCCTTTTGGCATTTTTTACTTTCTTGGGGATGAGATTTCTGCTTTATTGCTGTGCTCTATTGTTTGCCTATGCAGACGTCAATAAGCATTCTTTGCCCTCGACTTTGGACTTCAGACTTGGGCACGTCATCGACGTTGCTAGAGCCGAAACGAAGAGAAAGAAGTCGAGAGTTCAAGTTTAATTTTTTTTTACCATCATTACCTATTTTCTTTTTGTTACGGCTCTCGTCAATTGCGGCAACTTCATTAGGCGGGCGTAGGGTAAAGAAAACTGGTTAAGTTTTTGCTGGAAATTCTTTTAAGCTCTTTTGAGATCAGGGAATTCTCTGGAAATCATCAAAGAGTCTGAATTGATTCTACATTTGTGTTTTTTCTTTTCTTTTGCAGAAGAATGATACCAAATTGCTCTCAAATACGTCTATTTCATTCGAGTGACATTTATATGTCGCAAACGCGTCCCTTAAGCTCTTTTAGGATGAATCATAGCGATAAAGTCCTTAAAATCGTTGAAAAACTTAAGCGACTATATATTTTGCACACGTTAATTATTATTAGCTTCTATAATAGTTGTAATGCCCTTTAAATTCTTTAAAACAAACTCTCAGAGCACAAATGGTTCTAAAATTTTTTCCCCCTCGATTTTCGCAGCAGAATGGAGGAAGCCTATTGTCTGCAAATGAGGCAGAAGTGGTAGCTTGGCGTCGTGAAGAAGCTACACGTCGTTTGGGCCGCTTGCTACAATTGGACGCTACCAACGAACGTGCACTCTTCAACTTGGGCATGTTAGCAATGGACAACGGGGACATTGCTGCCGCAGAGTACCATTTCAAAGCTGCTGTGGAGCTGAAAGCTAATTTTCGTTCGGCATTGTTCAATTTGGCACTACTCCTGTCCGATTCGGGTCGACCTTTAGAAGCCGCCCCTTTTTTAAACCAACTGGTGCGAAGTCATCCTGATCATGTCAAAGGACTTATCCTCCTGGGTGACATCTACATCAACAGTTTACGTGACTTGGACGCCGCAGAAAGCGTAATAAGAATCTTGTCATTTTATTCATCAGTCGATTTTTTTTACATTGTCTTATTTTTCTGTTTTCAGTGCTATCATCGGATTCTCGAGCTGGACCCGGGGAACGTCCAAGGCTTGCATAATTTATGTGTTGTGTACGTCGAAAGGGGCGAGTTAAAGAAAGCGGAGCGGTGTCTGCAGCAAGCGCATCGTTTAGCGCCCGCGGAAGATTACATTGTCCGCCATTTGCAGATCGTGCAAAACCGCTTAGCGAAATTGCAAGCGCAAGCCTTGGAAAGCGAGCTACCTCAAGTCACGCCCACCCAATCGGGGGCGTTGAGCAGTGAAGTGTCTGACCGAGCTCCGCCTACTGGAAATGGGGATGAAGCGGGCAAACCAGGAATGATTCTCACGAATCAGTGAGAGAATCAGTCTCTTCTTAATCGGAAGAAGAGGAAAAAGTTGACTTCTGTGATGCCTTTCTATTTCAGCATTGGAGCAAAAAAAAAACTGCTGGGAAACAAGACGTTCCTAGCCTGTTTTGTTTTCTATCGATTTTTTGGTTGGTGTCCTCTCCTTTAAAAAAGAAAAGGATGTGTGTGCTCTATTGCCTTTTTCCTGCTCGATGACAATTCATATCGGTTGCAATCTTATGTTTATATTTTTGGAGTACTTCTTTGTTTTTGGAAGTAATTGTTAGTGAGAATATCGCCACCTTGTAAAACTTTCATTCCAAATGTCAGCTGCTACAGTATCGTATTCCAAGTTTCAAAGAAAGCCACGCCCGTTTGGATGAAAAAAAACGTTCGCTTCGTGCCTTCTGGCTATTACTGGGGGAAACGATGTGGTTCCAGTAGCGAACACCAGATGGCAAAAGACAAAACATTCCAATTCCCGTGTGTAGCTGGATTTCAAAGAAAAAAAACAGAAAATGCAGGGAGACAAGAAATAGTGGAAGCGGCTAGTGTGAACTGAAGAATTGCAAATGGGTTTAGAAAATCTGGTAACATGTTATTGGTTAAGACAACAAAATGGGAAAAGAATCTCTGCTTTGAAAGGCTGAGGAAGTTGTTCTAAAATCTTGTGAAAATAAGAAGAAGAGCCTTACATGTTTATTTTTCTAATTATATTAGGTGGTCACACTTTTACCTCCCCTCCCCCAAGAAAACCCTTTTTACCCCCTTTTTAACCATCCCAGTTCACCTTTTTCGCTCCTGTGTAGTATTGACGGTTATAATGATTGATCTGAAACCATTCCATTCCCCTTTCCCTGTAAAAGTTTAACAAAAAAAGAAAATAACCCGAGTTGAATTTATTCTTTCCGTTGGTATGAAAAAAAGCTCGGATTTTTTAGGTAAAAAAAAATATGTGCTCTATTTTTTTTTTGCTGTGGAGTGAGTGGAAACCTGTATTTTGAATTCTCCAAAAACCTTTTTAACTTTTAATCCCCCTCCAAAAACTCGTTCGACCTTTGTCAACTGTGATACTGATTACGCGAAGTAAACATTCCAAAAAATCACTATTTGTACACTGATTAAGCACTGAAGGCAAGTTAATTTCAGTCATAATTACCTAATTTTCTGGCTAATTTCCAGTTTCCTAACTCGAAAATTTAAGGTAAATTTGTATTTGTATTGCACATGTCGCGACAGTCACAAATGGGGAGGGGAAAGAGCTAATTTCTCTGGCTTTTCCCATAAAGATCAATTTCAGTTCAAGACGATTTAGTTTGCTGGAAAGAGGCAAGTGGTTTTTGTATTTAATTTAAATTAAAAAGGAGGGAGGAGGTTTAGCCTAGTACCGGCAGGCTTCACAAAAACGCGAAAAAACAGGGAAGTTTTTCAAGTTGGTATTGGGACTAAAATTTCGTGTAAATTGCCATCGCCACACATAACATTAAAACAGTGTACAAGAAAACAAACTTGTAAAAGGATATATCTACATTTCTCATAATAAACGTAAGAACAATTTTGTTTTCTTGCTTTGCTGGGAAAACAATTTGTAGATCGTGGACCCATAACCAATATTCCCCAGTTTTTTCGGTGCATTTTCACAGAAAATCTCCTTTCTTTGCTTTACATCACTAGTTTTAATAGTTGAAACCACCCCAAAATAAGATGCAAGAAAAATGAAACAGCCATGCATACCCCCCAAAACGAACTCAAAATCTTTTGGTTCACAGACCCTCTAGGAAAAGAAATTTGTACTCGAGAATTAAGAAATTTCCTGGGGAAACAGAAATAATAAGTCAGGGGGAAGATAAGTTTTAAATTCGATGGTTGAATTTTTAAATAAATATTTGCCAACGTTTAAAGCTAGAACTATTTTTGAAAAAAAGGCTGCGATTAGTGTTTTACGCAGATATATGAGGTGTTGGTGAAGAAATTGTTGTTGCTGCTTAAAAAACTACCCGCCACCGAATAACCCCATATTTTTTCGTTGCACATGAGAACAACGAAACAAAATAATTAACAAGTACAACAACCGTGAGTGAATGCCTCGCCTTATTTTATGGATTTCTTCCTCGCAGTTGTAAGTCCCCCAAAAAAAGCTTGACGAAGAATTTGTTACGTTTCTTTATAAAATTTCCATGTTCTTTTGATACTGCAGTTTTTTCGTTCTTTCTATGTCCGCACTTGCAGCAGCATATTCGCGAAATTGTTGTTGGAGAATTTAAAGTGCCGTTTGTCATAAAACTTGAGCAGGGCCGGACTGTAGGGATGATTCTCTTTCAGGTGGACGTAGTGCACTTCGGGTTCGTTGGTAGTATGTCCGCAATCTTCGCATACGTATACCTATAAAACAACAAAATCATTAATTAAATACCGCTTAAAATATTACATCCACGTAACATTTTCTTTGAAAAGAAAAAAAACTTCGAAATGGATTTAATGTTCCCGATCGATTGAGAATGCTCCAAATCGATCAACAGAAATTTAAGTGTTAGATCGATTGAATTCGACAGAAAACGTTCAACAGTTAATTTGTGATTGTAAGGATAGATAACCTTTGGAAAAAAAACCTTTAACCTATGAAAACCGACTGAATTTCTTCGACATATCTTTTTTCGAGATCTTACCTTTACGCGACGTTCTTTGTAACCATAATCGTGTTGAACGCCATGGACTTTCAAGCAATGCGATTCTAAAGAGCACCGTTGGGTGAAAGATTTCTCGCACAAGGCGCATTTATAGGGTCGAACGCCTATAATCCAAGTAAAAGAAGGCAGAAATTAGTTGACTGAACTTGCAATAGCAAGTTTTAATTTGATTTTTACCTGTATGTGTGCGCGTGTGACGTTTCAAGTCGAAAGTATCGTTGAATCCTTTGCCACAGAAGGTACAAAGGTACCGTTTGACATCAGAATGACATTTCATGTGTCGATTCAAGAGTCTTTGGAGGGAAAAGGACTTGGAGCACAGCTTGCACGTGAAACGACCATTCGATGTAGCGCCATTACTGTCTTCGTCTGAACATTTGGAAATGGGCGAGCCTGTATCTTCGGAATGGCCGTCCAGATGGCTGCTGATACTGCTGGAATGCGTTTTCTCGGAACGATCTTTCGCGACTAAAGGGTTCTTGATGCCGTTGTACCCGTTCACGAATTCAATTTGTGCATCACCAGGTAGACCCAACTATAGGAACAAAACAGGAGACCCAAAGGTTAAATTTCATCTCCTTTTTAAAAACTTAGTGAATAGTGGTTAATAAAAGTCATTTGGGTGGTATTGGAAGAAGAAAGGTAGACAGGGGATACCTTTTGTTGCAAAACGGATACACGTACTTCTAAGGGTCCCTGGTTGGCATCGGAGGGCGCTGGAGAAGCTGAGGTAACCGAGCAGGGAGAAGGTTGGGCGCCAAAGTTGAGGTCCATCAGAGGCGAATGTTCCACCGAAAGGGGTGTTAGCAGGTTCAAGGCAGCTAAACCGTCATCCGGACTAGGAGGGCCGCAACGGCGACTCGTGGTGACACTTAGATAAGCAGTCATGTTGTGGTTGCTGGTCGTATTGTGTTGGTGTTGCTGGTGGTGGTGTTGCTGTTGATGTTGCGAGGAAGGGGTAGAAGGGGCATTGTTGGAGTAATGGCGAGTGTCAAAGAGTCGATCATGGCCAGCCAAATGTTCAGGCAGGACGTTTACATTGGGTTCCATGGGGAAAGGCAGTTGCAGACCGGTGATTTGATCTACGTCGAGGCAAAACGAGTTGCCATCTTCAGCGCACATGTCCGGATCAGAAGCCAATTCAAACAAGTCGGGCTGGGTCGCACAGGGACTCGTTGTGTGAACTCCCAAGCTACCGCAAGATGGAGTATGTGGCGTCACACCCACTGACGGTACTCCTCCATATCCGTACGCGCTCGAGTTCATCAAGGCGTTCATCTGCGAACTCGAAGAAACGCCAAAACTCTCTAATGTGGTCATGGTAGTCAATTCGAGATCATTGACCGATTGGCGATCCATATCCGATGACGATGTGGCATAACGAGGTGGATTGCTAAGGCGCGCGAACAAGTTAGGTCCAAAATTGCGGATCGAAGGCAGCATATTCCCGTTGTTATTATTATTGTTGTTATTGTTCATGTTAGAATTATTATTGTCGTTGTTCATTTGGGCATAGTCGAAATTGTTACAGCCTCCAGAAGGCAAGTTTAGATCGTTGTTGTAAGGCGAGTTGGGATCACCATCGTCCCCAGGTAAACCCATTCCTCCGAATCCGCCACCTAATCCGCTGCCATTTAAAGAAAATGTTCCCCCTCGCTGGGTTCCATCGTTACCGCCCCCTCCGCCACTGTAGGAGCGGTAGGAATCATTTCCACCTCCGTTAGAACCTCCACTGGAACCGTTATCTCCATCCTGTGCGCTCTCGTGTGCATAATTACCGCCACGTGGCGCTGGATGTGTGGCAGTGCGCACTTTACTCGTGGGACAACGCATATCTAAAGGGGAATCATCGCTACGAGACTGGTTGGGGCCTTGAATGGGTTCTGTTTCATCTGGATCATTCTGAGGTCGCGGGACGCAGTAATTAATGGGCGCGTCTTGGATAGGCTCCATGTCTTCGTCTTCGCATTTCAACTCATCTTCATCATTATCCTGCTCCATACGCAAGTCTTCCACATCTTGATCAGCATGGCGTTTACGCACCACTTGTGGGGGCTCAGGACGCGATTGGCAGGCGACAGGTGCGCGCTGAATGACGGAAACTTGTTGGAAACGTGGTGCAGGTGTAAGCTCTTCATTTCTAGAATCGCTCTCTGCTAACCGTGTGAAAAACTTGAGATACCGTCTTCCCGATCCGGTTGACTCTCCGTGTTCTATTTAAATACAATAAAACAGTACATTAATGCAACTGACTTTATGAGGATACCGTCGGTTCTCAGTATCAGAAATAGCTTGTATTTCTTTAAGAAAATCTACATGAATTATATAGCATGGGAAAAAGCGTGAGAATATTCTTTTGTTCTGTAAAAAGTTGTAGGTTCATGGTCGCGAACGTAGGAATCGTGGGTTCCGCCCACACATTACTCATGGTATATCTCTACCCCCCAAAGCCAAAAGCATGACGGCACGGTGACAACAATGCACTATAATAGCGTTTACCCACGGATGCGGCCAAGAAGAAAGGGAATGCGTATAGTGGTTGGTAAACGAAAATTGGCTAGCTTGTGACTCCAAATTGAAGGTGAAGCTCTCCCACCCAGTTAATGACTTCCCGTTATGGCCATGGAGACAATTGGGTGGAGAACACAGAGAACACCACCTTCTTTTCTGGTTAAGAGGTAAAGAACCGGTAGTACTCTCCTTCGCCCGCTCCTCCTCCGTGTTATAACTTTCCCACCAAGCTATATAAGAAAACAACGCTTGGATGCGGTTTGGGTTCTGGTAGAGTCTTGACGTTCCCCGCAAGCACCTTAGCGAACATTCAAGGCCAGGGTCAACGGCATCGAACTTCTTCCTGGCTCGTTCTACCCAACAAAAAGTCTCCCCTCAAGATAATCCCAAGTCATGGCCAGTGGGGCTGGGAATGAACGAAAAGAAAAGGCGGGAGCGTGACTTTGCGGGGAACTTGACGCAAGGCTGGGCTTTCTTAGCTCAACAAACTTGCAGCCAACTCTCCCAAGAAGGGGAAGGTGAAATGGGATGGGCTTATTTCTGGGCTTGACGCGAGTTTTTCCGTAAGGAAACAAACGCAGGGAAAAGTGGTTCTGGAAGTGGTAACGCAAGTCCTTGGGCTAAGAAGCACCGTTAAACTCTTAGCTTTTCTTTTCTTTTTTAGAATAGGCGGTGTGTATCATTGGATTTCCCCCTTTGGCAAATACCTTCTTTCTTAGTGCATTGTCGCGGAAAGCCCATAGGCCTAATTGGATTTGAATGACACGTGGATTTTCCGCCTTCCCTTTACAGATTGATGGCTTGAAGCTCGTATGACAGATGAGACGAATCAAGTATGGTTAGAAACACCAGGTTTGGCAAGTCAATAAAAACACCTGATGCTTTCTGTTTAAGAAGGTCAAGACTTGGGTCGTTCTTTTTTTAGACGAGCATCTGCAAGCAAGACATTAAAGGCATCGACCCAAACAGCTAAAAGAATTGGAAAAGACAAAAGTTCCTCTTCCCGAGATTATCCCTTGACGAGATGTTTGATTGTCAATTGGAAAGGGAAGTCGAAGTCGTCCTGCTGCATCGGTCATTGACTTAGGGAGTACGTTTCGGGTGACCGAAGTTGGGAAACCTTATTTCGTTTCCATTCCGCATAACACGTTAAGGAGTTCTCTCTTTACCCAACAATAACAAACCCCTCGGAGACTTATTAAAACCATTTCCTTCTTCTTTGCGACGTTTGTTGCATCGACGGCGGAGACGCCCACGTAAACCCGGAAGCCCTAACCTCTAATAACAGCTATACTACCACCGAACATTTCCTTGCTTCGGTTACGCACCAACTGAAGCGAATGACAGCTTTTGTGTTAACGCACGCGGCGGAATTGGATGCATATAAATAATTTTACTCATCCTTACAATTTCTTGTTCGTTAGACCGTAAAATTTCCTTTGTCTGTACTCTACTTAAAATGAACCCATTCGTTTTGCTAAAAAGCGATAATTTATCCTTTCTGTCATAAATTCCATGCCACATTCCAAATTTGGCGCTTACGCGATCAGCGCCACCAGTAGGGAAACTAACTTCATCCTCGTTTTAACTCGTAAAAACGTTCGATTTTGAAAAACGCGATAATATTATGTCAAATCAAGTGAAGTTAATTTCTATTATTCACGAAGTTCTTCAAGAATTTTCAATGATTCAAATAAGCTTGTTATAAAGGAAGGAGGAACAGTTGCTATGCACCTGTTGTGCTGCGGCTCTAAAATTTCCTGTAGCGGATATTCGGTAACTTATTCCATTCATTATTAAAAACCTCTTGATAATTGATTTTGTGCGTTTTAGGCTGAGTACAGACGCTTACTTTCACGCTTTTAGTACAAAAAAGAGTCACCACTGAAAGCAAAAAGGATTATGGCGGTTTAGGACAAATGGGTTTGGGGAAAACGGTGCAACTTTGCAACGGGATTCTAACGAAAGGAATAGATTTTCAGCCTCCCTTTCCGTACCCTTACAGTACCGTCTGTACTTCGAGTCAGTCTCGATTTTCACGCAAAAGACAACGCTATCCGACCCTTTCAACCACGTTTATTGCGCAGGTAAACCAGATAGTAAATTCTTTTTCACCACAGAAAAAAAATTATAATATATTCCTTATAGTTCAAGTTGGCTCGATTGCCAGAAAAGCCAAAGGGTCACCTTGTCCTTGGAATTGTGGTAGTACGAACACCCAAACACCTTACCTTTACCTTCCTGCTAGCCATGTTCTTGTCGTGCCCAGCTCCAGCATCAAGGTTTTCACCGAGATTCTTCCATTCCACGACCAGATGCTTTTTGCATAAATTTGAAAGCAAGGCTTACAACAGCGTGCAAACAAAAACAGAGGAGCCCGGAGCCTCGTAGCTGCGTACTTATCGCTTTGCACCATCTCTGGGGCAGCTTTTGGCCCACTGCCTTTTGACCATAACTGCAGCTTACGGGAAAAAACAGACCTTAACACATCAACTAAACGCCGCTCTTAGCATTCGTAACCCACTCATGGCTCTCGAAGTCCTTAATAAAAAGCACAAGTTGTGCAACAGTGTCATCAAGAAAGTATAAAGGAAACTTGAGAAAAACAACTGTGCTTTGGCCTGTAATTTTTTTTCCTTTACTGGTAGGATTACCATGGCACGAAAAACGCAACAAAAAACATGAACACGGGAAAAAGCCCTCACATACTCAACTCTGGGTGTTTGCATATGCAAAACAGGTCCAAACTAGCCGGCTGTGGGTTGCATAGCGGGTAGTGGTTATTGTTGCAATGGCAGCGCAAGAGTAAAACTAGCTAAACTGACATCCTGTTTTACACCAGCCGTTTATGTGTGACTGGCTGGTCTTGGCCATGAAATGCTTGGTTCGCTGGGGAATTGGCGTCAGCTCGCTAATCTCATGTCTGGAATAAGCCCTTAATTGCAAACCAGAAACTAAACCTTGTATAGCTTCTGCTTTTGGTATAGGTATTGCTGTCCCTTTTAAGGAAACAAATGGTCACAAACTTTTATTCAGGATCCTTTTTTCCTTCAGGAAATTTCCAAATAGGTATCCCTTCCTGCAGGCTATAACTGGATTTTTTGTTCGAAGACCTCAAAATCCCGGAAAGCAAGGCTGTAAAACCGGCAGGCTGCATAAACTTTAGAAACTGGACAATTGCAAAATTGTGCCAAATTGCTTGAAATTCTCAGAAAAGCCAGAAAGGGACACAAACAAGCAAAAACAGCTGGAATAAGATGCAGATCTATGCAAAGTAACTGGGATCAACCTCCCCTCAGAAAGGGTCGGCCGCTAAGGTCGGCCGAGGTCAGCCGAGGTCAAACAGGCCAAGAACTCGGCAAAGGTCGTCAACTAAAGGGCAGACGATACTCTTCCCCTTATAATACCCCGAAACTGAACCTTTTCTGGTCCACAAGTCTGCTGACCTGAGATCCCTATAAGAACCCTTTTTCGGCGAGTACCCCACGTACCAGTGGTAAAATTCTAAGAATATCCTACCAGGAAAAACCTCCCCCCTATGCCTTTCTGTGGAATTTTGACTCATTGTGTCCAGATCAACAATGAAGACCAAAAGTGACCCCAAAAGTAGGAGGACATGGTCACAAACAACTTTTAATTCTAGACACGATTATAAGCATGCGAATTTCAAGGATTTAGCTACGTATATGGAAAGAACTCTGTCTCATGCGGGTCTTTAATCCGGAAGTTGGGAACAACCCATAGACGGGGTCAAGGTACTTTACTACGCGCTTCCAGTTCGTTTTTTTTTTAAGAGAACCAGGTTAGACCAAGGAGTATAATAAACAAAAAATCAAAACATATTTAAAACTTTAAATATTTTCCCCTTACCTGTAGGTAAGGTATCCGATTTACTGCATGAGACAAGAGATAAGGGGGTCTCTGTGGTGTCCCTGTCGTGTCCTTTTTGCGTCTCGAGGAGCCTCGCTTGCTGCTCTTGTAAGCGCTCTTTCAGCAAAAAAATCTTCGGCATGGTTATGCCAACCCGTCAAAGTCTTTACGAGCCAAGTACTAGGAACGAAATCACTAGACCCTATAAATGTTTTCTTTAACTAATCCCAAGTTCTGTTTAGCACGCTGGAATATGTCATCGGGAAGGATTTGATTCCCAAGTTCGTTTCAGGAACAGACGCAATAAATTTGGCCAACTGCGCACTGTCCACTTGAGAGTGTCTGCTTAACCGACACTATTTTAATTCGCGAAAGGGGAGGTACCGATAAAAAAAACACTTGAATGGCAGTTTTCGAGAAAGGAGCTCACTTCGTTTTCACTAGCATCCGTTAAGGACGGAAGCTCTGCACCAAGTGCCGTTGTCTTGTCATGACAACCTTGGATAGCGGCTCGCAGCATAGGATACGCTTTCCGAGTGGGCTATACAACACCTGAAGGCCCCCACCGGCACCACCAGAGAGTCCAAAAATTGAGAGGAGGAGATTCAGGCGGGTTCGGTACCCACCTTTACGGAACGAAGGGAGGCCCGCTGATTCTCCCGTTGAAGTCGAAAATGCCGGAGGTGGTACGTGGCCTTTACCAAAATCCAATGTTATATACCTGTCTTCCGGCATGCCAAACGCACCAGCAAGCGAAAACTCTTTTTCAAGGCGAGACAAAAGAGGTGGAGCGAAAGTTAACTGGACGGTACCTCATAGCTCATACGGTACCTTTTTTTGGTAGTCGTGTCGCAAGGATGACACTGACGTAGAAATCCCTGGGAGTAATGGCTTATGTCTTACATAGTCATGGGTACTAAACTCCCAAGCTTGCTCTTGATATTAAAAGGTTCTGATCCTTGAAATTAATGTCTGGTCTTACTTTTTCGCTTAAAAAGACAAAGGGATGGGGAGGGGTTATAATAAAGGGGTAATGGATTATAATAACGGTGATATCAAGGAGGTTCGCGAAATGTGGGGGCCTCTCTCACTCCAAACTGGACGCTTATTCTGGCACGACAAAGGTATTTTTAACATTTAGATTGAAATCTTATATAGAGGGGGGCGTTTTTGGCCCCAATCTGCTTTAAGAGGTATTTACAGGCTGGATGTAAGCTTCAAGTCCTATAGCTGTGGTATTTAGTTGAAAAGCTGTTACAACGTGCTAGGGGACTTGGAAACCTGGCGGGGGAGCCTTTTCGTGAGAATTATCCGATAAAAATCGGGGTCCAAAAGTTGCCAACTTCGTGATGAATTTTCCGAGTTTTGTTGGAAAGGCTGTGGAAGGGAAAAGCGTAGACGTTCTGTGGTTATTGTACTTGGCAAAGATGGCGTGGAAACGATGGAAACATAGTTTGAGTTTGCATTGGTTTGCGTTGGCATGGCACTTTCCCTCGGTAATGACCTTCTCAGCACTTGTATATAGCCACAGCGTGGAATGCCTTCCCGCTCGCTAGAGCATTCTTTAATGGTAGAGGGATCTTAATAGCATTGTAAGAAGTCATGGTCATGACTTGCCGCTTTCCATGCTTGAGTTCTGACTACCAAAAAAAAATGGAGGCTTTTCAACTGCAGCTAAGGGCTAACAAACAGGCGAATAAGAAATAACAGGTGGCCGCAAGGTTACGCATCTTGACTCCCTTTTTTATGATTGGAAGTCTCTCTGTCTCCGTGTGTGCGCGGCTTCTATCATTTCAGGCAAAATGCCTTTATAACGTCTGTCGTATGCAACGCCTTTCAAATATTCCTCCTTGGATACCCGTATCAACACCTAGAGGTTCCTACGTACAAAATTCTATAAATCAATTGGATTTCCACGATCCGATCCTTTTTTATTGCGGTTGAAGGATGAATTGTCTAGATGACAAATTTTGGGGGGACAAGTCCCTCGTTATTGTTGAAATCCCACATTGAATTACGGTTACATAATTTTTACTATTCTAAACAGTTCTTGATCAATTTCAGGTATTTCCATATTGCGTTGCGGTGTCGCAAGGTGGTGCAGGAGGAGGGGGATAACGGTTCTTGTATCCTGTCCACACACTTGCGGAGTCCGACGTCGTTGGCACGTAAGGTTGGGTTGCCAAGAAGGAAGAAAACGCAACTTCCCGTAAATACTATTTTTCTTTCGTGTGGACCGGAACCTGTTGCTGGTTTTTATTAATTCTTTACCTGGGATCCCTGACACCGACCACGAGACGAGGCCAAGGTTAAGCGATTGCGTCTAGCATTCCGTTGCCATGAGCCTATTTAGATTTAATACAGTTTTCATTGTTTCTGTTCCATTCCTTTCTCTAGCGAACCATGACTAACATCATTTTTACGCCTGAAATTGACTGTTTGTTTGAAGTAAACTCTTATTCTATTTATTGTTTCGGAGTTGACTCTTGCTTGTCTGGAATTCAGATTTGGTTGCTATAAAAGAGGCGTATAAAAAATTGGAAAATTCGGACAACAGACGGTTTGAGAGAGTTTGGACAGGAGAAGGTGAATATCCTACGTTGACCAAACGATCTCAGTTCTAAAAGAGAGCCATATGGTCTTGATTTCTAACATTTCTCATCACGTTGTCCTTATGCAAAGTTTGGCGTGGAAAAAGGTAAGGGATTTTTCCCGGCAGACGTGTACTTTAATATGAAATGTGAACGTAAGGATAGCCTTTGGCATATTTTTAGGGGGAAGAAGATTAGGTAGAGGGTAATTCTGGTTGTTTCAGAAAGTACCCACTTTCGTTCTGTAAAGTCAAGGACCGCACTATATAAAGAAAGGAAAAATCACTCTTGTTTACGTAGTTTTGGAGAAAGAAACCTGATTAGAATGAATAATTTCGTTTGATCTAGATCAAGGTTTCATCGATTCAGGCATTGAGAGATTTTTGTAGGCAGTTTAAAAATATTTTTTTAAACTAATTATTTAAATAAATTAATATAGCAATATACCTGCAGACTATACAGAGTGTAATTAAAAAGTGCAAATTTGTATACATTCATTAAAGAGCCATAGCCACCAAAAAACAACTTTATCTTATAATAAAGAGTAAAAATTATAGTTTACCGTTCTGTGTGTCTTTTTGTCGTACGATAAAATTGAAACTAGATAATTAGAAAATACGAGGTCTAAACTTCAAACGGGTATATTTTGCCATTGGCCAGCGCGGGCACGTGTCCCCGTGACGTAGCAACCGGCGGCCAAGCTTCCTGGGCGCTCAGCTGACTGTGTTTGTGATGCAAGTCCGGCTGCGTACGAAGTGTAAACGTGATATCCAGCAAGTAAAATGACAGAAGGTTCGGACGAGAGCGACTATTTTGATAGAAGCCGCATTGTAGAGGATGAAGGAACGGAATTTGACTAGTTGTTCGTAATTCCTGTTATTGAAAGTTGTGTTCAGGCCTAACAGTTTCATACCGGAGAACTGACAAGAAAAGTCTTCCATTTCAACTCCGGAAAATTGACAAGAGCTAAGATTATTACATCCAAACTGTTTCAAGAGAAATAAACTAATGATTTGAACTAAACGCCATTACAACAGTTTGTCAGAAAAATATTAGATTTAGAGAGCACCCAGTAGATGACGCCTTGCTTAAATATCGTTACTCTTCCAGCAAGGAATAATTTTGAGACGAACATCAATACGAACCATCTGGAGTGGCATTAGCTGTTTACGTTACGTGTATTTAGCTGTCGCAGTTTGACAACACAGTGGGTGTTGTTCTTTGGCTAATCCGCGATTAAATATCTTAAATAACAATGAGTTACTTATTTCCTATATGTTGCTGTTTATTCCTTTTATCCATAATCATTCCTGCGCAGGTATGGTAAAATAACGACCTGTTCTCAACCATACATTAATTAGAGTCAAACGCTAAAACTCATTTATATTTATTATATTAATCCGATATTTCTTCCTGTAGGCTCAGTATGATGACGTTCGCTGCAAGTGCATTTGCCCAGACACACCTGTCGTCAATGGCTCTCAATCTAGTCGCATGCCGTATATAGGCAATGTACCTCCCGGCAAATGGTAAGAAAAATCCTTAATTGTATCCATGTCTAATTTAAAAATAACGTATAAATCTTTAGTGATTGCACCAATGTGGTGCTTCCACGCCTTGGAGATGCAATTAAAGGCAAAGAAAGCGAATTTTGCCCTCGCTGCGAATGCAAATACGAAAGTCGTAATATTACCACCATTAAAGTACCATAGAAGACCCAGTTAAGAACGCTCTAAAGGACATATTTTTATAGGTGGTTGTCATCATCGTCATTTGGATCATTTCCTTATTAGTGATCTACATGCTCTTCTTGGTCTGTCTGGATCCATTACTGAACAAAAAATCAACTTCCACTTACCAAGAACACCAAAACGAAGAAGTAAAAGTCTCCCAAGTCCTCGAAATCACTACTGATTTATTCACAAGTGTATTTTTAGGAGGACATACTTGGCGTTGGTACCTCCAATTCTCAAGCCCTACGAGTTTCAGGCACAGGAGTGTTGAATCGTGTAGGTCACCAGCAGGACAAATGGAAACGCCAAGTTCAGGAGCAACGCCGCCATATCTACGACCGCCATACCATTTTGAACTAAATTAGTAATTAAACTACAGAGCAAAAAGATCTGGATTATAAGCTAATAATCCTATTTTCCCCCATTTACCCTTATCAGTGATTTGCATATTCAGAGTTGAAGGGAAATAATAGATGAAAAGAATTGACCTTAGGGGAAAAGGATGAACTTTTTTTTATTCCATTATAAGTTTGTAAGGACAAAGAAAAAGTGTTAGCCACAAGTAAATAGCAAGTGTAAACCGATACCGAAAACAGCTAAACATGGTACTGGTTAGTTATTAATTTTTTTTATCTTTTTTGTTTGGCGAATCAAGATTTTCCAGGAGAAACCGATTGGTTTAATTTTTAATGGAGAGTATTTAGACGAGGTCTAGGGACGTCCCAGAAAGAGTTGTTGCCATGAATGGAGCGAGCCATAGCTTGAATAGAGGCAGCGATTTCCTCCGGATCTTTAGGAGTCTTTAGTAAAAAAAAAATAAAAAATTATTTAATATTTTAGGACTGTGAAATTAAGTCACCTTAGAGTCTAAACAACCGTCAATTCCTTGCTCTTTCGGTAGTGTCAATCCGGAAGGGACCTGCATGGGCACAGAACGGGCCATTTGATAACTGGAGCTGGAGCTATGCCGCGGAATCGAAATGCCTTCGTCTACATTTGAATCTACGAAGAACGAAACTCAAAGTTTCTTAACGAAAAATAATAATTACTGTCAGTATCCTGTTCATCATCCAATGGATCGAAAGTCTCGGGCAAATTGCCTTCGTCGTTTAACAGAAAATCCTCCCCATCTAACGGAAAAACAGAGTCTGCATCCATCGACGATGGACGGCGTGAAATACGCTGCGAAGAAACAGATATACTGGCAACCTGGTATGGTAAAACAGGTTAAATAATCCCAGACTTCGGATTGGAAAGTTGGGTTCTACTTGAGACGGTTTAGGTTCTGGAGTGAAAGTCGGCTCTTGTTTTCGCGAAGTCGAGGCAAAAGGCTCGAAATCACAGTGAGGGTCTTGACCAGAGATGAGGCTACAAGATAAGGGAGATTAATTCAAGGTTTCGAAAAAGAGATTTGAGGTAAAGCAATTGTAAAATGTGTACCATAATAGATGACGTTTGTCTTCATTTGCTTTACGTTGCAATGCTACGAACGCACTTTGCTGCTGCTCGGTAAACTGCGCAATTCTCTCGTTCATGTGCTCTTCCTCCTCAGCTAAGAATTTCGTTATCCTAGCTTGGAGCGACTGTTCCAGCTGTGGAGACTTGTTCTCCACTGGAGAGAGCTCTGTTGAAGAAATGCGTCGAAAGAAATTGGAAATTGTACTTTTGAAGGCGGGGACAGAGGGTGAAGCTTGTTGTTCGAAGGTTTCTGGTAATACAATATCAAATGTAGCCGAGAATCGGGGGCTTTGACGCAAAGCAGCCATCGCTTTACTATCCGACTAATACAAGAACTTCTAGTTAGCTAATTAAAACTCTTTTAAGTACTATTTACGAATTTTTTTTAAGAAGCACATTTACCAACATAGCAGGAGACACAAAAGCGGAGTTGACAGTGGTACTGGAACGAGAAGCTCGTGCATGGGTATCCAAATGACATCCTTTGCAATGGTTAATGGTCCAGCTGCCAACAAGACGTGTATTTACAAGACAGGGCAATGTTACCTCTTCTCCCTTTAGATTTAGCGTTCCTTGCCTTGGATTCTGGGAACAGAGAATACATTTAGTACCACATTTAAGGTTATACAACAAAGAAAATTTCTTTTACTTGAGCAAAAAAGTGATCTTTCTCAGATAAATCTACAATTAAATCAGCCATAGGCTTAGGATCACTACTAAAATCTAGACGGACATTGAGGCAAAGACATGTTAGTTTCATTGCAGGAAAATGAGAGAAGTTATTAATGGAAAAACATGAGTAAACAAAATAAACAAACACACAACATGGCGTTACAGCCACGTGATCTTAAAAGTTGGCTTTCCATTCGCTGAAATGCTCCCTTGTGACTTCCATAGAAACCAATAGAAGGACCATAAAACCTTGTGAAATAGCTCAAGCGCGAAGTTTGAAATTTTAGACAATTTTGGTTCCAATGTTACATTCTCTGCTTCAGAAACAGCAATTATTTCGTGGCTGTGTTTTGCAACTTGTGTTTACTGCATTCACATTGAAGAACTTGTCACTCATAATGGCAAAATGAAGAAAAATAGTAATTGTAACTCCTAGAAGAAATGCTGTTTAGATAAGATACAAGACACAAAAACAATTTTCGCTTGACCACTACATCGAATTCTGTAATGCAGGCATCAAACTTTGGGTCATTATAGGATAAGAAACTAACGAAGCGCTTGGCATACTCCCACTCAATGACAACGTAGTATTATTGGCCAATTGTAGCGTTGTACCTAAAGTTGGTGCTAAGGAAACAACTGCAGAAGCCAATCCAGACTAAAATAAATAAACAAAAGGATAAAATCTAAAAAGAGCTATCTATTGATTAAGACGATAATAATACCTGAGTAGTTATGGTTACCGGCGCTATTGAAACGCTTGTTATAGATGTCCCCTGCGATAGGGACACTGGTACCGTTGCAATCGTGGCTACACTGCCCATAACTTGAGCAGCAGCTGCTCCAGACATGGTTATAGGCATTGGCAACGCCGTTCCACTCAGCGTCGCTTGATTGGTAGGCAACGACGTCACTAATGCAGTCAAACCAGAGTGGCTGATACTTGTTAAGGTTGGTAATTGGGCGATAGTAGCTCCTAAAAATTGAAAAATCCAACGAGATTTAGATTGTATTTGACAAAATGCAACGATATACAACAAATTAGACGAAAATTAAGATGTTTAAAATTACCAGGCAAGGAACCAACGGAGGAGGTGACAGCGATGCAAGAAGTGACTAAACTCGCGACTGAATTGGTAATATTTCCACTGGTGGCTTTTGCCAAACGCAGGTGCGCGTTTTGCTCCAAAAGGAAGTCGTTGGTGGAAAGAAGATCAGATACTTGCTTTTTCAAGTCTTCTACGCGTCGCTTTAGAAGCAAATTCTCTTCTTGTAACATTCGCAATTCATGTGGCGACATCTCTGCGGTGTAATTTTGGAAGTTTCGACCATTGTAAATGGGACTGGGAGGTTGATCCGCAGTTAATATAGGTAAGGAAGGGGAATACGAATCATCATAACGTCCGATTTTACGTTCTGGACTGCAGCTTTGGTCAGAGTAGCCAGATTTATCCGAATAGTTGCTGGGGGCGGGGCGTTTGGGGAGGTGCCTAAATTTGCACTTGTTGCCGCGTCGACATTCACCCTTGAGGGAATCTTTACAGACTGGAACGGCATCTAATTCATTGCCATCGGGAAATAACAAGCCTTTGTGAATAGCGTCGTTTAGCAGGTGTTTGGGCAGTTCGCCAGTGGATTTGTAGAGTTCTTCTTCTTCTAAACTGCAATGAATGAAGCCACAATTATGCCGACTACATTGCTTGTTTTGAAAATCGTGACAGAACAAGAGTTTCTCCTTTTCGCGCCGTATACCAGACTTCGGAGGGTGAAGGAACTTGCAGCGGTCCCCGCGTGTGCAAACATTACGTAAATAGTCTCTGCAAACGCTCAAATCATTCCCCAAATCATAGGAATCCATCTCACTGTGCATTTTTAATAGCAAAATTGAAAATATAATGCGCAATGTAGGCTCATTTCTTCAATATATACCTTTTTAGAGTAGTAAACATACCCCAAGCACACAACAACGGACAATGAAACGACATTCGCTGTTCGCTGAGTAATGGAATATAAATGGCGAACTGCAGAACTATATACAATCCTTGGTTGCCCCGAATGCAAGTAACGGAATCTGAGTTTTAAATTTAGAATGATTCTTTTGAGTAAAATTGAAGAAGTCGATTAACAAAATGAATTATTTTATTACAAATTTGTAATGATAAATAACGCGATATATGTGTGCCTTTTCAAGTTCCTAACCATGTAGATTTAATTAGGTCCGCTGCTTTTTCTGCGACCATGATTGTAGGTACATTGGTATTACCATTAGGAACGACAGGCATAATACTCGCATCTACAACTCGTAGCGCTTCTACTCCATGCACCTTTAGCTCATGGTTCACTACGGAAGACGTAGAATTCGGTCCCATTTGACACGTGCCAGCAAAATGCCAAAACGAAAACGTGACATGTCGCAACGCACATTCCCAGTATTTGTCGCTTCTAAATTCATGCTCTTGACATCCAGGGAACGGCATTGTTGGCAAACTAGTACCCACCTTCTTCATAGCTTCAGTATCTGCCATCTCCAATGCTATTCTCACGCCATCCACTAGTACTTTGACATCATCAAGGTTCGTTAGGTAATTTGCATAAATCTTTGGAGGTTCCAAAGGATTGGTCGATACAAGTTCAATGAACCCACGTGACTTAGGCTTGAGCAACGTTGGGATGAGACTCAGTGTGTGTCTGCTGTTCAAGTGTCGGAAATACTCCTGCCACACCTCATCACGAATACCGTAGTTTCTCCTCATTTGAATCCCTCCGTCTGAAACGACGGAACCCGACGTGATATGAAACTGGATATCCGGATAATTGGAATTTGGATTGGCATATTTCGTTTTAACCCACCCTAACGCTTCCACGCCGCCTAAGCTCGTCAAGGGACCCTCTCGATCCCTCGCGAATCTCACAGTTTCGCTGACTGTTAGAATTTCAGAAGTCATAAGAGAAAATGGCTTTTCCAGCAAGAAAATAAGCCCGCCAAAGCCCACGTGGTCTTGCAGGTTCTGCCCCACCATTGGTAAATCTGCTACTACCGGTATTCCCAAACTCTTTAAAGGCAATTCAGGGCCAATCCCACTCAACATTAGCAAATGCGGGCTTTTAAAAGCTCCTGCAGAAAGTATAACTTCTTTTTTTGCCAAAATCTTGAAAACCAGTCCAAAACGTAGAACTTCTACCCCGACCGCTTTCTTAGTGCCTGGCTCAAACAGTATTTTCAGAATTTTTGCAGCTTCGGCTACATGCAAATTAGAACGCCCACGAGCTGGCTTTAAGTAAGCTTTTGCAGTGGAACAGCGTAAACTTTCCCGGATAGTGCCTTGTGGCCTCATGAATCCAGTCTGATTTGCTCCATTCCTGTCACCAACTTCGTAACCTAGCTCTGCGGCTGCATCTAAGTAAACTTGTCCTAATGGTGTCTGCCATGACGTTTCACTCACTGTCAAGTAACCACCAGTACCATGGTATCTCGTTGCCGCGTAGTTCGTGTTCTTGTTATCCTCTGCTTTAATGAAGTATGGCAATACTTCTTCATAACTCCAGCCTGGATTGCCTGCAGCAGCCCATCCGTCATAATCCAGACGATTTCCGCGAACATACCTATTTTTTAGATATTTGATTAAGTTAAGTAAAGATTAATTACGGAAGAGGAAGATGTCTAAATTAGCCTACAGCATATAGTTGAGGACGCTGGTACCGCCAACTGCTTTGCCCTGCGCCAAGTTGCAGCGCTGGTCTTGGTATGCCAAACAAGCTGTAGTCTGAGGTTCAGTGCGTAATTTCCAATCATAAGGCGAAAGTTGATTAGTCGAGGCTAAACCAGGAGTATCTGTCAAAATATTTTCTTCCAATCCGGCTTCCAAGACCAAAATTTTCCATTCAGGTACTTCCGACAACCGCGACGCTAATACCGAACCCGCAGATCCGGCCCCCACGATCACGAAATCGTAGGAATCGTCCAAATTGAAGCGTTTCACGTGATGGCGACCAAAAACGGGTGCCGTCTCATCCCAGCGATAAATCGCTAGGAATCCGAAAAAGAATGGTAAAAAAGTGACAAATTGGGAAAGTGCTGAAACACTGTTTACAAGGATGCGTAAGGTCGGCAACCTTAAAGTTGTCGCTAACCTGGGAATTAACACCAACATCTTTTTCTTACAGGGTTCTTCTCTGACCCAAAATCAAATTAGAACTGAAGCTGGCACTGAAATATGCCTATGCCTACATATATACTTACATCCATCTAAGATGGTTCCGTTACCGCGATAGCTCAAAAATAGGATTCGTTTCGTCTTGCCATACTATTCTTTGAATTAACCCTTTGCCCTTATTTTTCTACAACGCGTTTACGAAAACCTGCTTATGGAAATCCCGGTAGTTTGTATAATAGCCTACTATTTTTTTAGCCTACGGTTACTGGAGGTGACCGGAGGATGAAAACTAATAGAACAGTCAAGCAAGACGATAGACAGGGCTTATATCAAACGGGTTTGTGTTTATGTTAAAAAAATACAAGATAAGTAATTGAAAAAATATCCGTTTTTGTATCCACGGAAGTATTTCTATCCAGCTGGCGCTGGTTTGAAATCCATAGACGACGCAACATCAGTTCACAACGACGTTCACATTAAGACGAAAATGTACGAATTTCCATTGTTATGGCCAAGGCGAAGTTGAAGTAGAATGTAGATTATATCTATTCGTTTTTAAGCTGGAAACATAATTTTTAATATATTCTTGATACTTAGTTAAGAATTCATTAAGGTTATTGACAACACTTAATGTAATGAAAATGGAACAAAATAAATTATATAGAAAGTTTAATAAATTAAGATGATTTAAAGCCATGCGTTTTTAAACAAATCGGAAGCTTTCTCAGCCACCGCAATAATTCCTGCGTTGGTATTGCCCGACAAAACTCTAAGCAGTACACTGCCATCGACTACCCTCGAACCTTGGATTCCATGCACTTTTAAGTCATTGTTAATCACAGCCATGAGATTTGAGCTGGGACCCATCTTGCAAGTTCCCATGAAATGGTAAAACGTGAAAGTAATCTGTCGCAAGGCACATTCCCAGTATTCGTTGCTCCCAAACTGTAAATCTTTGCAGACAGGCAAAGGTTTTGCATACAAACGGCTCCCGAACTGTTTAAACACTTCAGCCTCACTGAATTTCAAAGCAATTCTGATTCCATCAATCAAAACTTGCACGTCTTCTTCATTTTGCAAGTAGTTCGCAATGATCACCGGCGCGTCCTTTGGATTAGACGATCGTAAGCGCACAGATCCGCGAGCTTTGGGTCTTAAAAGTATAGGAATAATCGACCAAGTTTCTTTACCATTAATCTCCTCATACCATTGGTTCCAGACGTTATTTTTAATGTCGTAATTTCTGCGTAGCTGAACTCCGATTGGTCTTGTAAGATAATATGAATAATTGACAGGGGTTTTTCATCCAGAATAAATAACTTGGTCTGTTTTATAATCATTTTTTTCCTTTTGATCCTACCGATCCTACCAATCTTTTTATCCTTTTGATCCTATTTGGATAATTTAAAAGCGCGGTGACAAAAAAATGACTTTTTCTTCGCGCCATCGCGCGAACGCCGTAGCTTTCCGTCTTGCCCATAGAGAACTGTATGGTCTTGCCGGGCCGAGACCCGCACCTGAGAGCCTTTGGGCAAGTTTCGGGTCGGCTTCGCAGTCGAGAGCCCATCCACTGGCAATGGGACCGCGCGAGGCGGCTCTGGCTTTGCGGGTAACGCTTGCTTCATGGCGTACAGCGGAGCCCGCACGTCGCGGCGCGAAGAAAAAGTTTTTTTTTGTGATCGAGATTGTAAATTATCCAAAGCACTTACAGACTAGCCTGAGCATTCAAACGAAAGATAATGGTGCCGTCCATATAAATCGAAGGTCAGATTTTGAATGAGCTAATAGGTAAAGGCGCTAGCTCTCCGGCCAACTGTCCTCCCATGTTATAAGGATAGGAAAATTTGAATTTTGGAGGAAAGGGGCGAAGCTAAAACCGCTAAATAATTAATTACTCGGTTAATATGCATAATTGACATAGACATAGAAAATAGAACATAGAGCATAGATCTTCAGCCAGAACGTGTAACTTGGTCTCTTCTATAACATATATTTTTTCCTTTTGAAACCTTACTCCCCCTTTACAAACGAGCTGGAAAGGGAAAACGCTCGATAAAACTTTCGATAACGAACCTGCTTCCTTTACCACGAAATAAAAAATAACGGCCTTCCTTGTATAGTTTGCGGCTGGGTCCAGATGTTTTCCTTCGTTCTGAAAGTTTCCGTATTCAAGACGGGAAACGGTCTGACACCCGTTTTGACAATCTCTTTTAAAGGCTACGGAGGTGACACAGATTCATTGTTGCCCTCAATACGGACGATATCCATATCAAGTTTCGGGGTTGACTCGTCGCTCCTATAACCTTCACCTCGGTATAGGGTACTGTAAGGATCTGGTTTTTGTTCCGTATCGTATTAGGGCTGATTCCCACTGAGCGCATAAGAGCTGCACAAGCGAGGCACAAGGAAGGGCAAGGTGAACAATAGACTTTCAGGGGTTTCAGCTAACTTCCATAGCTTCATCGACAGAAAGGGGCTCGACTAAAGAAGGGGAATATGGTCTTCGTAATTAGTTTGCCTCCGCCTGTGGCTCACAAATGACAACAGGTAGGCCCACGGGGGCATAGTATGAACATAAGCATAAGGCCTTACGCGCTCAGTGGGAATCACCCCTTAGACTTGCGACAGTATACCATGCTACATGCAGGGCCGTCTTAAGTTAAGGGCCGTCTTAACACCCCCGTGGGCCCCTGGGCCAAGTTTCAAAATGGGTCCCTAAACCGGTCAGGATGGCCCCCCTTAGTTCAAAATGGGCCCCTAAACAGGTCAGGATGGGCCCCCTAGACTCGTGGGTCCCTGGGCCAGTGCCCAGCTACATGCGTAAGTATAACAATCTCAAACTGACAACAAGCTTGTAGCGAGAACTATAGTATTGTTTCACGTATACAACCACGCAGCCCAGTAAAAGTCAAATATAAAAATATTAATTTAAAAGACGCAAAAATAAGAAATCAACGTACTGTACTTTGTACAACGATTAACAAGCATTCATAATTTAAAAAATAAGTTACAAACGCAACAAAAAGTTAATAAATTAATAAATAAAATCACGATGAATCAGACGTATAAACAAACCACTGGTTGACACGTCACGCGGAATTGTAACCAATAGGTAATAGGAGAGTTCTTTTCTTCACATTTATCTAATTTCATCAATTTCTTATATAAATACCCACATTAAAAGATGCTTGAAATAGCGAACACATAGTGCGTTGTTATACAGTACTTTAAACTATCTTAACCTAAACATTTCTGAATACGTTAATAGTACCATTCAGCTACCTAAGGTATCGTTATGGAAGGGGGAGGAGTCAATTTCATTCTCTCCCAACTTCATATTACGTTTCGTCTGACCCAGCCATTTATCTTTGACCATATCTGCAGCTTTTTCTGCAATCATAATTACTGGGGCGTTGGTATTGCCCGAGACTACATCAGGGAATACACTGGCGTCAACGACTCGCAGGTTCTCGATTCCATGGACCAATAATTGAGGACTAACCACCGCCGTCGGGTCGGTTGAGGGTCCCATTTTGCAGGTACAGCTGAAGTGGTAGAAAGTGACGGTCATTTGCCGCACTAAGCAATCCCAGTACTCGTCGCTCGCAAAAGGTATCGCTTCACAGCCCGGGTAAGGGGTCGTGTACAACTGCGTATTGAACCTCTTATACGCATTAGTTTGGGTCAACTGAACCGCCAATTTCACTCCTTCTACCAAGATTTTGGCATCGATATCTTCCGTCAAGTACCGAGGATCGATTATAGGTGGTTCAAATGGATTTGTATTGCGTAGACGGATCGTACCTCTAGACTTCGGCCGTAGTAGAGTTGGGTTGATGGAAAACACTTCCATTTTGTTTACAGGGTCGTAGAATTTCCGCCATACGTCATCCCGTATGTTGTAGTTATTTCGTACGCTGGTGCCGCCATCTGACGTCGGTGATCCAGATACATAATGGAACTCCATATCAGGGAAATCTAGCGCCGGGTTAGCGTACTTGGTATTCAACCATGCTAATCCTTCTACGGCGCCTAATACCGTGAAGGGGCCGTTGCGGTGCAGTGTGTAGTTGAGTATGTTGTTGAGCTTGAGTAATCGGTCTTCTTTGATCGTAATCGGCTTGTCGATCGTAAAAAGGAGCCCTCCTACGGCAATATGATCCTGTAAGTTATCGCCTACGGGCAGCTCTTTGATAACGTTGATTCCCAAGCTTTCTAAATGAGATCTGGGTCCTACACCGCTTAACATGAGCAACTGAGGGCTGTTGATGGCTCCTGCGCACAGAATTACTTCTTTCTTCGCAGTGATGGTGTGGATCTTGCCAAAGCGGATGAATTTAACGCCATAGGCTTTCTTGGTCTCTGGGTTAATTAGGATTTGCATGACGGTTGACTTTTTGGCTAAATGGAGATTTGGACGATCGCGAGCTGGTCGTAAAAATGCCTTTTCAGTGGAACAACGGGCTCCGTCTCGAAGAGTACCCTGCGGGTGGGTGAAAAGGGTTTGCGTAGGGCCGTTAATGTCCCCAACTTTATAGCCTAACTCGACGGCTCCTTCAAGGAATGCGTCAACCAATTCAGTGCGGTAACCAGGTGTCTCGATTGTCAGATACCCGCCCGTTGAGTGGTACTTTCTATCCATGGCGTATTCCGGGTTGCGTTGGTCCTCGGATTTCAGGAAGTAGGGTAAGACTTGGTCCCAACCCCAACCGGTATTGCCTGCAGCGGCCCAATTGTCATAATCGCGCGGGTTACCTCGTACGTACAGCATGTAGTTAAGTACCTATAAACCAGGAAATCGAAGTTATTAATCCAAGTCAAAATTATTTTTATACATTACTTTTGGCCCACTAGAAAACGTTCGATTTTTTCTTTAAACTCTTTCTCCAAAAACTTCCCAGGGTGATTGAACTTACTAGTAATTTAATTGTTTAAGTTTCAAATTTCAACTGTTTGTACATTATTTGAATTCAAATGATCTACGAAATTGTAATTTAATACCACAAAAAATGTTTTCTAGTTTTCGTAACTAATTAGTTATTAGAGACGTTCTGAAGAATTGTTACATATTTTCTAGAGAATTCTTTGAATTTCGTTTGGGAAAACGTCAAAAGTCATGGTCGAATGCAAAGAATTGATTACATAAAGATACGATGACGTCAATTCTGTATCTGAGTTTAACAATCTTTATTTACTTCCTAGAAAGAGAATAAAGCATGATGAAAAACGGTGAGAGGAATCTTTATGATATGTACTATAATTCAGTGTTGCTCTAGATCACTGTTGGCCAAGAAGCGAACGTTTTCTAATTTATTCTTGCTTCTTTTTTCAGTCTTACCGAGCTCCCGCCAAGAACTTTGCCTCTAGGCCAATTGCAACGTCGGTCATTGAAACCCAGACACGCTCTTTCTTGAGGTTCGGTTTGATATTTCCAGTCGTAATAGGTCAACTGGTTAATTGACGCAAAGGCAGGGATATCAGTAAGGAAATTGCCATCTGTACCAGCTTCAATGAGCAATGTGGACCAATCCGGTATTTCCGTTAAGCGGTTCGCCATAACTGCACCGCCTGAACCCGCACCCACAACAATGAAATCATATTCACGATTGAAAATGAGCTTCTCTTTGAGTCGAGCGCCAGGAGATATGTCATCGTGGCGATACATTGCCAGCAGGATTAGGAAAAACGGGAAAAGCCATACAATTTGGAATCCAAATCGCACGTATCCCGCCAACACTTGCGAACTGGGGATTGTATAGAATGGAATGCGTGTGAAAAGCTTCTCAATGAATACCATTTTTCTCAACTTTTTCACGCAATTTCACCGAAAAAACAACGATCTTCAGGAAACTGTTTCCAACAGTGCACACTTGAAAGCGTCTAAGTTTATCTTTCCTTGACTTTAAACTTAATCCAAATTTGACTAACTCGAATATTAACTAGACAAATGTGTGATGCTTCGCATTCGATACTACAGTGAAAAATAAGAAAAAGGCAAAACTTAGGATAGGTTCACAGGCCAAAGCAAATGGCTATCTATTGTTCCGAACGGGAACTGAGGCTCGCGCCAAGAAGTCGTTAGCCTGTATAATCGAACCGGATATTTGGATGGAATTCTTAAAAGCTTAAGAGCCTGCACCTGACCATGATGCAAGGTTACGACTGACTACGAGAGAAACGAGAATGGCAGAAGAAGCTGACCAAGTGAGTTTTTTTTCTAGCAGCTGGCCCGTCCCTCCTAATAGTCCTCCTTTTCTTTTTTTACTGTCTTTTCCCTGTTCAGGTGTGGGGTGACTACTTTTTCCCGCTCTTATGCTCGAGCCAACACCGTTTTTCCTGCCCGGCTATACATCGTCACAAAAGTAGGCTACCCTACATTTCACCATCACGTTCGAACTGTACCTTACACGCATCCAATTTTGCTCCTCTCGTAGCGCTCGAGCCCGCTCTTGGCAGGTTCTAAATTTCTCATTTGAACTTAGATTAGGTTTCGGAAAGCAAAAATAAACAGCAGCAAAGCAAGACAAAAAGAGAACATCATCGTGACTAAACGGGTTTTGGAGTCTTCCTTCTTTTTTTAATTTATGACAATTAAATACCAGATGGAAGACCGAGTTGAATTTTACAGCTCCTGTGTAAATGTATGCAAACCATTTATAGGATCCGTGTAAGTTTTAAAGTCAGCACAGCCCAACGAAAAGTATAAAGAGAGTGGACTTTAACTTACTTAATTGCGACCAAAGTTGGTAAGGGTTTGCGTAACGGTTATGTACCCATCATGCAATTGAACGTTTTGTCTTCTTACTACCTTACCGTTGAGTCAGCTGTGGCATTGCACCTTTTCTCCCAAGTTCAAGGAGCTTCAGACCGGTTTCAATGTAGACTGGTGATGTCTACGTGGGTACAGGTATAGGCTATCCAGCTGTTGCTTTTGGCACTACCAAATAGTTTACCCCACCTTGTATGCAATCCAACTAGATCAAGAAGTAGCTAAAAAATGCGTTAATAAATTTCCCGGGCTGTACCTGTTTAAAATATTCCCGAACAGTTTCATTCGCTTATTTGAAGGAATAAACCATTCTCGTTTTTTACCTCTATTCCAATCCCATGACCTTAGGCGGCCTACATTACAGATCAGGTTGCAATGAATACATACATGCATGGGATGCTCGAGCTACCGCAGAGCTTATACGGAGTTCGCTGAACAGAAAAGGTTGCTTCTTCCTCATTTTGTTCCTACTTTAGAGCCATAGGCACCCTAAGATTGTTTTCAATGAGGAACGAGCCTTACATTGGGCTAAAGGAAAAGGATCTCCCGCAGCTCCCGCAGTGGGTCACCTAACGGTCACGTTTTCTCCTATGCAATACAGGATATTTGTCAGAGAATGCAAAGCTCCTCCTTCAAGAATGCACCTACGTGAGGACCAGAAACTCGCCTTTGACTCCCACGTGCCGATCTCGCGGCTTAACGAAACCCAGTTTTCGCACACTATAACGACCGTATTGCCAGTGGGGCTTTTGTCTTATGGGAAATCCAATTTCCCTTGCTTACCATCCAGGAAAAACGGGTTGCAGGCTTGCAGGTAAGTTAAAAGTATGTGTGCGCGAGCCCCTTTTTAAACGAAATATGGATTTTTCCCATAAGATCTTACCTGCGAATCCTCACGTTCTCTTTTACATGGGACAGTTGTGTAGTTCTCTAAGAGTGGGAACTAGGGAGATTCTTAATCAATTTCTTCAATCAAATTTGTGGTGTATTCTTTTACAAACGCCCCCCAAAAATGGACACAAGTCACATAGGCAAGGGTATTTTTTATTCCAAACGGTTTTTTTATTTTCTTTCCTAGTTTTTTAATCATGGAAAATGTTGCCGGTCCCATCGCCAGACGGTCCCGTCGTCACAGACGCAAATTAGCACGTTGCCGTTTCGGCTGAGCGCAGTTTGCCGGATGGCTGAAGTGCACTTGGGGTGAGTTAAGACAATGTGACGAGCCGCTTTGGGGTCTTCCAAGTCCAAATCCCAAACATAGGTCCTACCCGCTTGGTTACCTAACGCCAATACCTTTTTAAAGGAAAAAAAAATACAGAACCGCAATAATTAGTTTGTTACTCTAGATTCATAATTTCCGAGAATTAATTCTTTACCTTATTCCATGCGTCGACGGAAAAACGCATGAACCAGATCTCGCAGTCACGATAGTCGAAGCAATGGATAAGAGTTACGTCGTTTTGGTTATGCTTTAGTTCCGTGTCTTGCAAATTTCCTGGTTTCCAACAAACGATACTATTCTGGCATGACTGCGTAAGGAACGGAAAAAAAGCTACAAAACGGATCTATAATTTAGGGACTCGAAAAGTATTTTCTTAGACACTCGACGCCACACAGGCAGAAACAATCATATCCGTCATTTTTTTAAACAAAAGAAAACAATAAATAAAAAGCAGATAAATAAGAAAAGCAATTTAAGAATAAAAATTGGAGTAGGGGAAAAAATTGTAACGTTACTTTGGATAGGACAAAATTGCCTATTAGACGAACACAATCAACGTAATTGCGATGGATATCGCGTGTAGAGAAGTCCGGGAAATGTTCGCGAACTGATTTGAACGGTCCGCGGTTTTTGTTCATTTGGAAATTGTAAGACGCTCGAATTGCTTCTTGCAATTCTGGTTTGTCCAACCGCCAGATCTTTATCGAGTGGTCCATACCGCATGAAATTATTCTGGTCCCGTTGGTATCGAAATCCTTTTTTGTTAAAAGGAAAAAAATATATTTTTGTTAAAATTATTTCTTACACAAATCCACGAGTCTTACAAGAATTACCATCGACTATTATATACTTCTAGTTGAACTTTATATAATTTTACTTCGTAAAACTTTCCACAATGAAACTTTTGAGGTTTGCTTATAGAACTACCAAGCTTGCCAAATCAACTGAAAAGTGCAAACGATAAAAATGGCAGAAAGCGCGACCAAGATCTCCACGAAAAAAAACACGGAATTATTAATTCAAAATTCTTAATTAAACGAAATTGTTGTGTGTTTTTAAGTTACTGCAACACGAAGGTGAGCTTTAAGTCAAATTATACATACAAATTTGACACTGCTCTATCTCTTACTTTCAAAGTGAAATAGTCAGGCTTAACTGAAGTTACTAGAAAGTTAAAAGCGACATTAAATTCTGAAGTAAGATTGTAAAAAAATAGAATATTAGAAAAATTAGAATAAAATGTCAAACTTACAGCGCTTAAGACTTCGTCTCGGTGACCTTCTACGCCACCAAAAATGGCAATACATTGGTCAGTGCGAATATTCCATAACCGTAAAGTATGGTCCTTGGACACGGAAAGCAATAATGAGGGTTCCAAGGGATGAAATGCGATTTCGTTAATGGCATGGCCGTGTCCTACATCAGGAAAAACACAAAAGGGGGTCGATTAGGAAGCGTGTGAGGCCCAACGGGACTTGCCTGTCTTATTATACTCCAAAGTCATTTTTAAAAAAGGACTATACTTTAATAAAAAAAAAACGAATAAATAAAAAGGGATTGGGAAAGAAAAACAATTGAAATGAATTTCTTGAAAAGTTAATTACCGATATAATGCTTGATGCAAAGCATGGCTGCTGGACTAAACAAGCGTATTATCCCTCTGGAACCCGCAGCTGCCAACAAAGGTTTTCCTGTTTCTTCATCGTACGACCAAGCTACCGTGTAATAGAGTTCTTCGGGCTGTCAAACAAACGCGAAAATTTACAATCCGTTATAAATATAACTGTAAAATCTTAAAATTAAGGGAAAACACTAAGCTAAACGCAAACATTTGACAAAGTTATGTGTTTCAGTTATAAGGACATTTGCTTAATCGTGTCTAAATATTGGCTTTCGGATCTTTCTCTAGTTTGAACGTTTGAATCCTTTTTCTGCCATAGAATTTCGGTTGTTAAAAATCGAAAAGTCAATATTAGGTAAAGGAAGCGGACGGGGAAAAAACTTACATCCGGATCGGCGTAACACTGTAAGATACGTATCCCGCCACCTTCGGGGCATTCGTAAATTGTTACGCGGTTACTGCCCGCTGTGGCGAAAATTAACGGCTGGCCTTCTCTCAAAACGTGGTTGAATTGGACACCAAAGATATTCTGGCCATGATTCTCTTTCACATAGCAACTAAACAAAGTGCATCAAAAGAGTTTATGTCATATCTTTCAGGAACGACTTGAGCGGCTTTACTTAAACTGATACGCAATTTTACTGGATCTAATTGCTCTTCTTCGGCTTTTCCTGGCTCTCTTGGCAGTTTGGGTGGGAGTGTCGCTTCTAGAGGCAGTGTCGATTGTAGAAGTGCTTCCTATGCTAGATGTTTCCTAAGAATTAGACGAATTTTATAGGTTTTTCTTTGGAAATAAAAGCTGAAAGTTTAGATTTTCAGGTAGATAGAGAATATTACCACAAGAATAATAGTCAGAAGTCACTTTAACGTAAGTTAACGTTTAATCTTTAACTTTAAGTACACACAGAAGTCAGAATAGACCAAGCAAACAAAAAGTACATGATTTATTTAGCTTTACAGGACTTACAATTTCGTCACCCGAGTCTTCCACATCCACAGTGCTGTTCTCATTGGATTTTTTCATAGCTTATTTAGTTGGTATTTTACTGCATCAGTTAAAAAAGAATATTGTCAAAGGTATCACACAATATAATTAATATAACACATTTTTCGGCATGTCCACGCTTCGAATATTCAGTTTTGTTGTCATTCACAAAAGAAATCCAAAGGCGGGAATCGATTCACACTTGATTCGAACTATATCGATAATTGTATACTGCAGGTCTGTACACTGAGGCGCCGAATTTGAAATTTTGCTTTTAATATTTCATATAAAAGGCTTCGACGGAACATTATTTATTACTACAATATAGTTAAAAGATTGGAAAAATTTCAGGATGGTTCAGAACCAGCTTTGGATTCTGGTTTAGAAGATGCAGGCAACATTTTCAGAAACTTGCTTCCATCCTTGGAACTTAATTGGTTCTTTTTAGTATTTGCAGGCATGTGCAGCTCAAACATTCTAAAATACTTCACGATATTTCCTAAGAAAAAAGGTGCAATATAATACTGATTGCAAACATTTCGGCGCTTACTTGCTTTCTCTAAATCGATATTATATTTGTGAGCTAGAGATTCAAGTTGCTGAGGCTCAACAGAATTTTTATGACAGTCACCTAGCATATGCAATGCTTGTCGGATGGTAATTTTGCCCATAGGAACTCGCTCAGGCTCTTCGAAACCATATTCTGGACTTTCTACAACATTTTTCCTATGGGGCAAGGACCGACGTCCACCTTCACCTTTATCGAGCTTCTACAAATAAGAGACGTACATTAAAAAGAAAGAAAAATAATCACATTTTAAGATTACTTTAGGTGCAATATCATCTGAGGTGACGTAGACATCCTTTAGCCTCTTATTTAGCAACTCATCTTTCTCACCTAATAATTCAGATAGCCCCGGGATATCTAAAAAGAGTAGAATAATTAAACAAAAAAAGCAAACAAAAATTAACCTTGTTTTATCGCTTCGACTTGTTTTTCTACTGATGGGTGCCAGGGTGCTGGTTTAGGTTTGTCTTGAGATATAACTTTATGCGCTCTTGCTTCAACTGCAAAATTCCGCAATGGTTTCGTTACTGTGGACAAAACTTTGCCCATTTTTACGCGAAAAATTACGTAAATCATGTGTTACCAGTAAGTCTAGAAACCAACGGTAGATGGCGATGATTTTTCTTTATACATTTGGAAATGTTATTTGAATTAATTTACGTAGAAATAATGTTTTAAAGTTTATTGTATTAAGAACGTTAAAAAGTATTCATCCGGGCAAGTTTGATGATAAACTGGAGCAAATACATCTGAACTTGCACTTCATCGGGTGTATTAGTGACATGAAAGCCAGGAACGCCTGCACCTTCAAGGGCAGCTTGTTGCTCACGTACTTTTTGGTCCAACTGGAGAATAATATTCATATCGAACTGTTTTTGTTCTTCTTTAAGCCGTCCTGCCAATGTGGTTCTCTGCTCTTCTTGGGAAAGCTTAATTTCCTCTATTACCTCAGAGCTTACGAACTGTTTCTGAGCTTCTTGTAGTTCAATATCGAAAGACTTATTGTGTTCCTCTCGTTCACCTATAAATAACTACTTATTACTCAAAGTAAAACGAGGAACTTCATTACTAGCTTACCTTTTTGTTTCTTAAGTAGCTCCAATCTTTGATGCAGCAACTGCTTCTCTGTAATTTGCTGGATTTCGCTTAAACCAACTACGATTTCGAAAATAGTATCGCTGAGAAGTGCATTGGCTAAGCTAGAAAGCAACTCAATCGGCAGCCGCTGCTGGTACTTCCTGTGTAACACATTTTAGAATAAACAAAAACAGTCATTTGTGCGCGAGATAATTTACGGGGGGAGTTCCTTGGTCATTTCTTGTAGCTTTTCATGAAGAAAATAAAGTCTTTGTTGCGTTTCTTCAGCGGTTCTTTGCATTTTCAAATCCCCCTCCTCTCACGATCATAAGGTAAACAGCATTTCAAACGTTTCGGCTTCAAGGGCCAATCGTGATTGGCCTCTACAACATATCTTGGTTAACATTTGATAACGCCTCCATTCCAATGCTCCACCATTAGCACAGAACCCGCGGGTTAGGAACCAAGAGCCACACGTGTCAAATTACTGTACCTCTGTTCATGAACAAAAAGCAATTAAAATGTAAAAAAAGTGTCATCTCATCTAAACTATTTTCTCTCTAAAACAATACCGTGCCACAGTAAACCAGAAGTGCTCAAATTAAAAGTATTTTAGCTTACGATTAATCGTGCCAAATAAAGTATAAACTGCCTGCCGTGAATAGTAAAACCAAGTATAACTTCTCGCAGCTCATTTGCATTAGTAGATCTCCTATACATATGCCTTTCTGTCCAACGCCTTATTTGCATTTGTTGGTGGCCTTGAGGCCAAAAGGGCTCCCATAGTAACGTGAGTTGTTATATGGGCAGAACCAACGGCAAAGTCAAAAGTTAGCCGACGTGAACCTTTTTTCCCAAACATCCCAAGTTAGTAAACAAAAAACACATCCATTATCCTCACGTTTTTTAATAGCTTTATTTACCTCTTTTTAGTACGCAGTGTCTGATGAACTGCAGCCTTCAAAAAACCAGCTCAGTTCCTGGTAATATCAACCCCTAAACAACCCCAAACGATTAAGATCGCTCGTGGCCGCGCCTTCTTTCCATCTTTGGGGAACTCGCAGGTAAAATGCAACCAGCGCCAATTTTGAAAACAAACCACTTAGGGTTAGCCAACAGTAAATGAGATCAAGGTAGAACGTTGGGTCAAAACTTTTAAGCACGCAAAGTTACCCAAGGGTGTTAGAACATAGTTATGTCATAGGGGGGGGGGGGGGATTTCCCGTAAAACTTTTTCCAAATACAGATTTGCCTTTACTAAAAGCAAACCTAAAAGTGAATCCAACAAGGCCGGTAAAAGTTTCCGCTTGATCGAGTAAACAGTGTGTTAACCGAGACCATTAAACATCCGACAACATCTTTTGGTATCAAAATCAAGGCCAAAAAACACCTGATACTCCGTCGAAAGAAGCTATAATCCCAGCGTTTCCTCTTCTAATTAAGCGTTGTTATCCAATAAGAACCTTTCCTGCTACTTTTGAAGGTCTCTCCCAGCCAGAAATAAGGGGGGGGAAATACAAAATGATGGATTCCCCCTTCATAGAGCTTAAGATTAGGTAAAGAATACCCAAACACGTGAAGTACCTTGACCGAAGAGTGTAATTATCTTAACATTGGCCCCATTCGAGACTACCGCTACCTAACAAATGTCCTCGTTGCCTTTTTTTATTTGCTTCTAATTTCTTACCTCATTTTTCCTGTAAAAGTCGTGAAATGATCTCATTTCCGATTCGCATCCTTAAAAAACAACAAAAAACTTTCCCTTTCGTGATTCGGGAACAAGTTTGCTGGCCTCCTGATTAAAACTTATCTAAAACATTTGCTCTATATAATAGAAGTTCAAGGGTAGCAAGTCCTTAGAAAAAAAGAAAAAAAAAAGATTTATTTCAACCTAATTGAAAAAATACAGACATTTTATAGCGGGAATTTAGGTCATGGAGCTTGACAAGCTTTACGAGATTCCTAAGGGAATAAAAACACCTTGCAACTTCATTTGAAGAGACAAGGGCAATAGATTGGGCAGACGAGAATTGGAATCATTTTTGGATTCCCTCAATTGAATTTGATGACCTTCGGTGCGAAAACAGGGGTATTCGTAGTCAAAGATCCCCCTCAAGTAGGTCAGGGTCGGTATCCCTTGAAAATTTCATTGTTGGAAATGTTTGTGGATGGTTTGCCATGGTGCTGTCTCACTACCTGGAGTTGTTAGAGAGCAAACTCCCTTCGTAGAAGAGGACAAGGAAATTCAAACGTTCAAGATCAGGAAGACGGCACAAAATTAAAGTAGGAGGTCAACCTGAATTCATTTACAGGGTTTTTGACCTCTAATAACATTGCACAGCCCGATAATTGTGCAACTTTGAAGTACTTGAGCTCCAATTTCGTTAAGGAGATTTTATAAGCTATTTAAATTGTTGCGTGGTAATGCTTTTTCATAGTTGCTTGGTAATACTTTTTGTTGTCGCTTGATAATCTTCTTAGTATAGTCGCTTATGGTAATACTTTTCATTCTTGCATGGTTTATTTTTTGCATGGCTAGTCGGTATAGTTTTTCGTTGTTGCTAAGCCTAACTTGTTATTGTTGAC
This sequence comes from Lepidurus arcticus, assembly GCA_003724045.1. Lineage (NCBI taxonomy): Eukaryota > Metazoa > Arthropoda > Branchiopoda > Notostraca > Triopsidae > Lepidurus > Lepidurus arcticus. Next base: position 82,453 of record RJJA01000188.1, read on the forward strand.
GACTACAAGTTATAACGGATGTTTCCATGTTTAGGCAAGAGGAAAGACATTTACGAGTCCATGAGAGTTATGAGACATTTTGGGTTAGAATTTTGTTCCTGGCAGAACCCGAAACCGCAATAGACGTTTGTACCGGATCTTGGTAAACGTCCTCCAAAAACTATGTTGACAAATGGGTTCGTGTTTACTCAGAATTACACAATCTTCAAGCTCCGCCTACAAAATGAGTAATTTTGCGCCATGTGAATAGGTTTTCGGATCAAGGATACATAAACTCTAGTTTGAAGCGAATAGCGGCAATCAATTTTACGTGTGGACCCAAAACACATTCCGTTATATTTTGGAGATACTATTCTGTCCAATTTTGGAAGATTTTAAGAAAAAAAAAGGAAAAACTCAGTGGGATCCAAGGTTGTGGACCAATGACAGTGCCGTGTGCAATTAGCCTAGTGCCGGACATCGTTTTAAGGTCATTTTCTATTCTAAGTTTCGAGTTTTTGGCCTTGTCGGCTTGATTTAGCTTTTTTCTTTTTTACAAAACGGCGGTTTGGGGTTCTTTTCAATTCCCTCCCTCGAAAAAACCCCCATGTGGGACACGCTTTAAAGAGTTCAAGGAAGTACTTAGTACCCAATGTGTCTTTGAATGTGTATACGCTTTTTTGATTACTTGATTTTCCGAGCAAAAGCGAGACAAGGCCATTGTTGTACACATTAAGACTGAACCACGAGAAGACCAACCTTCTTTTCTTCTTACCTTGCTACTACACCTGTAAGCCCCCACCAGGCTAAAGGCAAACGTACAGGAAGGTAAAAAGAACACCGGGTTCTGGCTTGTTGGGATGTTGATGGGCTCCAACTGCATAAAAGTAGCTGCTTTTCCGTGCTGGACTTACTCATTCCTCATTCGCTCTCAAGTTAGGGCCCACTCCACATCGACATCGAGTTTTTACAATCTTTTACTTTCAATTTTGCTACCCAATCGACGCAAAGTTTGATTTATCAACACTTTTGATTACGTAACCAATACGGTTCCTGTGAGAGTTTGTAATTTAGCCGAACATAACCAATAAAGAAAGCAAAAGGGAGAGAGAAAAGAGAACAGTTGAAAGCTTTGCAAAGTTTTGTGTAGTTAAAGGCTTTCGAGATTAAAAACCCTACCCGGATCTGAGCGAGCGTAAAAGTTTTTTGCGCAAGTCACTTGTATGTGTAATACTGACTGTAGTAGTATTCACAGTCGATTTAACCCCCTTTGGGTTTGAATTAAAAGGCAAAAACGGAATCAAAACCGAACATTAAGTGACCCGTGACCTGTAACGAGAGAAAGTGTGTTCCTATAGAGTGGACAGAAAAGGAAAGGAAGTTTTTTTTTCTTTCTTGTAGGTTGGTTTATATAGAGTGAGCGGGGGAGGGTTTGACTTGGTTTCGTTTCCAAAGGTTTTGGACAGCCAAAGAGGTGCAGATAGTTATTAGGACAAGATGAGTGCAGGAAGTGTGTTTAATATGAGGGAGATACGGGAATCCCTGGCATTAGCTGAACAATTGGCTAAAGCTTCCATGAATCGCAGTAAGAAAAACCCCATATTCGACGCCAATAATAATGAAGAAACTAAAGTGTATGTGCCGCCTAAACAACTCTTGCTGTATTTGGTCAGGTAAATCGAATAATTTTTGCATACGTATTCGGAGCAGGTGGAGGCGGACTTTTTAACTTTACAGCAACCTAAACTTTCGACTAGTTTCGTTTCGAGTTTCGAAAGTAAAGTGCACATTGAATTAAGTCGTTTTTTCCAGTAATTGGTTGACTGGAAAAAACGAGCAATTATTTCCCGCATATTCGTTTTGAAACAAGCTACCATTGTTTGAACTTTTGGAAGTTTTACTTTAGCTTGCGTGGAGGCAAAGTAATCTGTTTATAATTTATTGTCGAAGGTTTCTAACGTTTTGACCTACGATTTGCATGTATTGTAGTGGAAACATTACTGTAATAGATTGTTGCCGGCGAAAGACCAAAGGGTGGCAGGTTACGGTAGCGCTTTACCAGAAAACTTAAGGGGGAATAGCGACTGATTTTCAGATAGCGTTATCGACCCTTAAAATTGAACGTTTTTTTCCCGCCAGCGCTAGTTTTAAGGAGCGATAATGTTTGGGGGGCGTGGAGTAAAGTTGAAATTTTAACTCGTTTTTGATCGTTGGTAAGATTTTAATTACGCTTAGTCATGGGATAAGGAAATTTCCACTTTCTTTTTGTGTATTTTGTTTCTAAGGATTGGCGTCACGGTGTATTAATGTTGGGTAACAGTAGTAGGGTTTGTTAAGAGTGTTGGAACACGGAAGGTGAAAGTGCTTTGCTTTTTGGAGTCGTGGTAGAACCACGTGGTCTGACGTAAGAAGAGATCTTCTTCAGATTCACTTTCGCTTTCGTTTCCCTTTTTTATCCTTAAGCAAGAAAAAAATAACTTTCGTTTTCCGTTGCTGGTCATTCGAGCGTTTCTTCATGACAATATTTGGCGCACAGAAATCGAAAAAATTATCTGATCTTAAAGAGTTTTATTATTATGAAGTATTGTTGCTTAACGATTTAAAAAACTTGTTGCACGGGATAGTTTTATAACGCCCAAAAAACGATGCGTTTAAATCCTTTTCGCTGCATCATTTTGGCAACATCAAGGTCACGGCCCTGAAAATCGGTTTATACCCGTAGTTGTAGTGATCATGATGAAACAAAAATCTCTGGTTTGCTCATGCGTATTAAACGTAGATCTTTTTCCGGGTTTGGTCAAACAACTTTACCCGACCGCTACTACATAACAAAGTGGTGTGCTATATGGTATGGCATACAAACCCACAATATGACGCAGATACTAAAAAAAATCTACGAAAAATATCAAATAAAAGAATAACAAAAGTTGTAAAGAAAGTAAAAACGACAAAAAGAGATTTAGGCGTGGGGTTGTCGAATAGTGTGGAAAAACCTTGAACATAGGTAACGCTACCTTTATGAATACTAATTTTTTATGTTTGTCCTTTTTCCTGCGTATTTAGAATGGGCAGTTTCACTTCCGCGCCAAAGGTTATGAACGGAGATCATCAAGACGATGATATTGACATTGATGGTGATTTGCGTCAAATTTGCGAACAAGAGCTGAGTTCGCAGAATTGGCCACCACTAATCCAACGCCCGTTTGTCCCCGTACAAAACAAAGCGAGTAATGCGGATCCATCGTCCATTAGAGTGCTGCAATGGAATGTCTTGTCTCAAGGTAATACTAGAAGATTATAACTCTTGTATAAAAGACTTCCTGAATCTTATACGTGGCTTTTTTTTTCTTTTTATTTCGTGTTGTAGCATTAGGGCAGTACAACGACCGCTTCGTTTCGTGTCCCGAATCAGCATTGGAATGGCCCATTCGCCGTTACAGAATGCTACAAGAAATTTGCGAGTACCAGCCAGACATTATCTGCCTACAGGTATCAAAATCTGACCGTTTTTCTTCCTCATTCTTTCGCTCTTAGCCCTAGAATAAAAAGAGTCAAAAAAGGGAAAGTAATTTAAGGCGATTGGTACGGTACTGATTTTTGTACAAAGGTTCTAATAAAAAACGTTCTATTTTTGGTCACAGGAAGTGGATCACTTCAAATTCCTCTCCAGAGCGTTGAAAAGTCAGGGCTACAGTGGCCATTTCTTCCCCAAACCTGATTCTCCGTGTATCTACCTGAAAGGCAACAATGGACCTGACGGCTGTGCGGTTTTTTTCAAAGACAGCCTCTTCGAACTAGTGAAAGTGGAAACGAGAATCGTGGAAGTATGGCGTGTCCAATCCAATCAAGTAAGGAAACTGTTATCCAATTCCAATAAAAAAAATTGGTTTATAGAATTATGCATAAAAAGTGAGACCATTAAATTATGCCATTTTTTATTTATTTTTTTCATTTTAGGTGGTGATTTTAGCGATTCTGCGTCACAAAACAACAGGTCAGGAGTTGTGCGTGGTGACCACGCATTTGAAAGCCAGACAAGGCGCGTTACTTTCCACACTACGCAATGAGCAAGGCAAAGACTTGCTGGATTTCATTAGCCTCCATGCTCATAACCGTCCAGTCCTTGTTTGTGGCGACTTTAACGCAGAACCGAGCGAGCCAGTCTACGCCACCATGACGTCCCATCCAGAGTTGCGTTTAGAATCAGCGTACGCTCAAATCAACGGCCAGGAACCGCCTTACACCACGTGGAAAGTACGCGAAGAAGGCGAAGTTTGTCACACGATCGATTACGTGTTTTATACACCTAGCCATTTACAAGTGGACAAGCTTTTGCAATTCCCAACAGACGAACAGATCGGCAAAGGAAGAGTGCCGTCACTGGCCTATGCTTCCGATCACTTTTCCCTTGTGGTGGACGTCCGGTTGCAGCCTGTGACGAAACCTGAATCTTCCCAAGTTGCTTTGGGTAAATTATTGTGCGTTTAAAGTTTTTTTTTTATGAGAAAAAAATTGAAGGATAAAGAAAAACATGACAAAAGACACCCAAAAAAAACAACAGATGTTTTATGGCGAGTGAATTATTGATTTTATTATAAAACCCCACGGATTAGAGAAAGTAGCAATATTATTATGGGGCAAAAAGTGTTGTGAATCAGAAGGCTAATCGTGTCTTCCTTTTTTTTATTTATTGGCGTTGAATTTCCGATCATAATCTCATGTTTTGAAAGAACCTGCTCTGTTAATCTTTGTGAAACAGGAAAAGGTAGTTTATTTATTATGCAATGTTTTGATGGAGAAAGTACTTTTTTTTTTTCATGTCGCCTTTTGTAGTGGTTCTAGGAGAGGACAAACAAAGAACCAGACACAAATGTTTAATAAACTCGACAAATTCATTCAAAAAGGTCGCCTCCCTCCCCGTCTGAACGTAACAGCACCTACAATGGGGAAGAAAAGAATGACTCAGCGTTACGAACTGTGTATTTTTCTTGTTTTCGTACCCCGAGGACGTGAGGCGACTCTCCCTGAACTATTATTGCCGCGTGTGTTCTCATGGTAAGCTGGAACGGGCCCAAAAGACTTCGAATCGTCCTGAGGATCACCCTTCAAGTTCCTCAAATCCACAAGTTCAATGTCACCCGTCTCGATAAACAGAACAGTCGCAGTCCTTGCATCTAATTCCTGGATTACAGCTGGTAGATACTATAAATTCCAAGAACAGATAAAAAGATTCATCAATTAACTTTCCACGCATTCATCTTCAAAAGATAAATATTTTTGGATGCATGTTTAGGATTTATGAATTAATTACTTTGATATGCGTGGGATGTAAGGCTAGACAGTAATCTTGAATAGACCAATTGATGCTTGGATTCAATGTGGGTACTTGGAGAGCGAAGGAAGGTTTTGGCTGTACTCTTTCGGGTTGTTTAGAAGGCACTGGTTCTTCATTTAAGCCTGGCCACGCCTCCATATCGTTAACTAGTTGGTTCGCAGAGTATTTGGGTCGATTTTCGCTATAATTCCCATGGAAATCGTTGCGGCGGCCATAAGAATCTCCTCTTCCACGCCTGCCCCCTCTTCTTTCGCCCCGCCCACCTCTACGGTCACCCCTTCCTCCTCTATAGCCACGTCCTTCTTCCCTAGGACGAAAGCTTTGGGAATTCATATCCGGAGCAGCAGGAGGAGCTACGTCTTCAATATCCATTTCTGAAAATGCACACAAAATTTAGGAGTTGGTTTTAAGGACTACATTAAGATAGTTTTTCAGAACCTGCTGCCATTTGGGCGGGAAGATACTGAATTAAAGTCGTCATGCTATCGCGTGGGCGACAACATGGGTCTTCGGAGTCGTCGCCCATGAGCCATCCTTGGCCCCTTCGACCTCTTCTGCCCCTCCCTCCGCGTCCAAAATCGGGTCTTCCTCCTTCAGAGTCCTAAGAATCAACGTTTCATTATAGAAAACTATAGCTTTAGAGTTAAAACTACTGGTTGGAGTCGTTGTAACGCTCTTTCTACGTCATAGCGAGTCAGGCGTAATGTTTGTTCAGCGTCTTCGACGGAAAAACCCGCATTTACAATTTTCTGGACTTTGCGATCCACCAATTGTTTGCCTGTGCCTTGAAATGATTTAGTCCCGCCAGATCTGGCAGCTTGGGCGATCGCATCTTGACGCTGGAGCTCGAATCCCCTATTTCTTTCCTTAACTTCTGGAGTTTCTTCTTTAAGGGTGGGTTTAGGAGGCTCGAGGAGGTCTTTGGAGGCTCGGACAGGTTGTCCGAAAGGAACCCACTGGGGAGCGCCATCACTTCTGCCACTGGGCCGCTCATGATTAAGCAAAGACTATAAAAAAGGAATTATTTTTAGGTTATTTGAGCAAATATTTTATATTAAAAGGGTTTTTCGGAATGTAAATTTACTTGGGCTACAGTCCATTTGGCGATCAGTTTTTCCACATGGCCTCCTAAGAATTCAATACTTCCACTTTTCAGGAAAAGGAACCCATGCACGATAGGAATATCCTTTTTTAGTCTAATTTTCGTGCCAGGTGGTGTTTTTAAGCTTTGAGAAACAGAAAGTTACGCTTACTTTTTTTTTTTTTTTAGAGAAAGTACTTGATTTCGGGTAATGACTCTACTTCTAATGCTTGGCAGGACGTGTGACCATCACTTAGCACGATTTTTAGTAATCGCGGAGAAGATGAGTGTTCTTGATCGGTTTGCTGGGGAACTGCAACGTTGATAATCTTCTGAACTTGAAGAACTAAGTTTCCTGGAACACTGGGAATTTTACTGCCGTTTATGCCAATGGGCAGACAAGGGGAGCCGATGTGTTTGAGATTTTCCTAATAAGACGTCGGAATAATATTAACGTAATTAATACACAGTTAGCTTACATTTAATGCAGCTTTTAACAATTCAGGTACGCTGTCCTTGGGGGCTTTAGTTTTTAAAGTATCTAGGCATTGTTTAATTCCGTCCAGACTCAAATACCTACAATAAGTAAGGATTTTTTTAATATGTATAATAATTTACACTTTATTTTATAATGAATAAAAAATATATTAGTAAAATTAAATGTTAAAAAGTTAAAGTTAAACAGTTGAATTTACCATCCCTTGACTGTCAATTCCTTAGCTAGCGATTTATAGCCATCAGAGGATGTATTGGAAGCCGAATCCATTCGACTGCTGTTGAGAAATCCGTCAGAAGATCCTCACAACCTCACAAGACGAAAGGTCTAACCAGTGTTGCCAAGTTTTTTTTATGAATGCCCACCAAATTTTCGTCCAAACTCGCCAATATCTCGCCAAAAATTAAGGGGTACAAGTTGCCAAAGTCGCCATAAATTATTTTATTTTACAGCATGCACATTTAAATAAAGATTTAAATAATACAAAATTATTCAAAAATAGTCGGAGATGCAGGAATCACTGATCGAATCACTGAATCACAGAGCATCAGTAAAAGAAAATTGGTTTACACCTTTAAGTTCCGTATGAGTTTCCCACTCTTTTCGGTATAGCCTTTTATCTGAGGCAAACTTGCCCATGACGACGGCACAATGTATGGCACGAAATAATATCAATATGTCCGGGTTACGTCTCCCATATAAGGGAGCGAAAAGTCGCCAAATAAATCGCCAATCGCCAAGTGCCTAGAATTGCCCGCCAAACCATGTTCCCAAGTCGCCAACTTTGGCGAGAAATCACCGTGGTTGGCAACACTGTCTAACTGTCGAATAAGCTGGGCAAGTGGATGTCCGAAGGCGTTAACAGGAACGGAAGCTTTAGATGGCTGCAGTGAAACAGTTGAGGAGGATTGATTTCTCCTACGAACCAGGTTTCGAAAAGAAAATGAGAAAGTACACTATTAGACACGCGTCACAACCTGTAGTAATACAGGGAACTAAATAAATAAAAAAAAAATAGAGAAATACATCAGCTATAAAGAAAAAAAACAATAATAGAGGGGGGAAATAGATGAAACGAACAAATAAACAACACACGACGGAAAGAAAAATAGAAGGTCCCAATGAGGGGACTTGCCCAGCTTAATACAAGGAAACTAAAGTAAATAAATAAAAAAAACTAGAGGAGAGAAACAAAAATTAAAATAAAATAAATAATAGTAATAAACAAGAAAAAGCATACGTAGTGAAGAGCTATCAAGTGTTTGCAGACATGTTCCGTAGATGGTGTTCTAATTTCAATAATAAAACGTGTTGGCGGTGTAAGGCTCAGTCGCGCTCGCAAAGCCGAAGAAGCTACATGTTCGGACAGAACCTATTGTTATGCATATAACTTGTATAATATTTGTGCTTTTAGCTGAATTTGCGCAACTTACTGTTTGTAGTTACGAACAACAGTCCTGTTCATGTATAAGCATTAATTTAGCTTCATTTGTGGAGTTTATGCGTGTTTCCAGTGCGAAGTTTCGTTCAAACGTGTTTGGGCGTGTTGGCGTTTTCTAACCAACGTCTAAAACGGACGGTTTTATTAACTTTATGGGCTGGACAAGCTCAAATAGATGCCGCTGGATTATTCTTTTTCACCTTTGGCCTGCTCCAGTTGGTAATTATTATTTGGTAATTTTTTAGGAGAGACATTATCCTTTTTTTCTTCGCCTGTTATGCACATTAAGCTGAGTGAAAACATGGCGTGCCACGTGAGAGATTTATGTATGAGAATAAGGAAATATAGTTTAAAATGTATTTAACTATTTAATATAATAGATCCGTAATAATAAAAGGAATAAAATAGGTCCGTCCTTCTTAGTCGCAGCTCTTTCTTATGATTTTATTTTGAACTTGGCTGATCAGTTATTTAGTTATACATGTAAACGAAAGTTAATATTTCTCCATTCACGCATAAGCAATTTCAAGCTTGTTTGCTTAATCCCCAAACGTGGCTAGGAGACGTGGACTTTCCACATTTTTCATTCCTACCGCATTTGTTGTGTACAATTACTTGTTGTTTGTACAGTACTCTTTAAAAAAACGACCCCAACAAACCATACCGTCTACCAGGGACGTCGCGAGGGGGTTTCCATGGGGGGGGGGGGGGGTGGAGACCTTAGTTTTACTTAGTTTTAGCGACTGTAGTTGACGATTTTACCGACTGCATGATATACAGTCGGTAAAATTGTCAACTATTGGGGGGGGGGGTGCACCCCCTCCACCCCCACCCCCTCGTGACGCCCCTGCCGTCTACACTTACTCATTTTTATTTTATGATTTTTTGGCAACGACGAATGTCAACTTTGGGAAATTGAAGTCGAGGTAAACGAAGAGAACCTTTTCCTTTCCCCTACATGTAGCTGTCAAATTCTGAAAGTTAATTTTGAGGAAATTTTCCTTTTTATGTTTGTTTTGCTTTGGGAGGTGGAAAGGAGATGGAAATAACCTAGTCGTCTAGATCTGTTTGTCTTATATTCATCGAGGTATCGACAAAAGGTACAAATGCCGAATTCTATACATTCTAGCGTTTAATACTGATGGTTTTCTCTTTTCTTCTAGTTCTCGGAACCAAAATATAAAGCTAAAGAGGGCACAGCAAAACTCCATCTACTTTAGGAGAAGATGAAGATTCTTGTGAGCTGCAGTTGTGAAATTCACCGGTTTCGTCCATGGCGTTCATAATTGAAGGTCTAGTATAAAATTAATTAAATGTAACAAATTAATATTTGCTTGGTCATAGGCTATAATAAATTGAGGTTGGAGCTCAGTTGCGCTAATATTCCGTATCGAAAAATTGCACGAGCTGGTCCGATCATTTGCGAAGGTTTTTTGAATCGTAAGTTGTCCCTATGTTAATGCGTTTGCACTCCAAAAGGAGTTCTCCGTAGTGGAAATATTTATTTTATTCATGTTTTCTCATTCCTGTTTCTTCCAGGCTTCCATTTCGGAGCCTTTAATGCTCTTATTCCTAAAGAAGATTATCAGCGCATCAGTGGCGATTTCCGAGTTGTCGAACCGAAGATCATCGTCACCATTAGCTTTTCTCTCAACCCTTGCCTTGCCTTTGCGCGCCGTCCTAGCTGATCCCGCCGATGTACTTCAGGTCGCCTTTGATTCGGATTCGCGCTTTTTGTGATGGAACCGGAGACCCAGGGGGCACAAGGTATGCTAGGAGGCTAGGTTGCGGTAAATCGCGTAAAGATTTGCTGCAATTTATACCTTCTGGGCCCCCCCCCCAGAAGGTATAAATTGCAGAAAAGCGTCCGTTGGCCCATTATTCGTTAGGTCTTTAAATGGTAGCAACGGAGGTTTTTCTGGGGTTTTGGGGGCGTGATTTAGGTGGATTTTGGTTCCCGATGGAAATTATGACTGATCGAGGCTAATAAAGTTCGCAAAATCCCGAAAACTGTTTCCATTAAGACGGCGCCCCCAACCCCCTGGAGTGGGTAGAGTAGAAACTATCCACTCAAAAAGCAGTGTACGGTACCTTAGGCCTATATACACTATGATTGGAGGCTCGCCGACTGGTCAGTCCATGCAAGTAAGTCACCTGCTAGCTCGCTTCGCCCGCATTATATATTATAAATATATACAACACCCATCTACAAATTAAGAAAACAATGAAAGTTAGGTTTTCGTAATGATTGTTTATAGTGACCAGGCGTCGACCAAATAACTTCGGTTACGCCGGTTGAGAATTGGCAAAGTTCTTGGTTCAACCTATGGGTACAGCTTATATATGTTCTTGTTCAAGAAAAGGAGTATAAAAAGGGGTTCGATTTGCCATGGCGAGTCAGAACGCAAGTTGCAGCTAGCATTACCAGTTTAACACAACTACGACGATAAATTCACTAAAATGCATTTTGCATTGTACGACTTTGCCAATACTAGGCAAATATGTGTTGGTGAGCTCAGCTGGGTATATAATAAGTTTGACTTGAGCAAACCAATAGCCTCCTATTCACGAGAGGAGGACCATATCATTTTGTGGTGCGACAAGAAGTCCCGTGATTTCGGGAAGAAATTTGTAGTGAAAACTCTCTCCATTAGTGGTAAGCTGTCTCGTATATGCTTGTCTTTTTCTAAAATAAAAACGCACGTTATATACTTACATACTATGCAATCATATTTATTCACCGAATGAGCGTACGCGTGTCTTGTATCAAAGTGGAAACTTTTGTTTAACAAAATTATTATTTATTTCCTTTTATAGAGAGCAAAGCCCAGCTTCAAGAACTTGCCAAGTTGATCGAACAGAAAAAAGTGACGGTTGAGAAACTGATGCCCCTGTGCATGATAGTCGAACCCTCCGTCATCTTGGCCGAGTTGGCGGGAACCAACTTGGTACCCGCCAACTCGCCGAAAAGGGTTCAGGAAAAGCCCTGCTTTGTCGGTGATCTACCGTCCGATGTAGAGAATAAGACGGAATAATCTTCTGTAGAGGGAAGCTGTGGTTCGGCGGAAGCAGCAGCGGCTCCTGTCTCAAGGTCCCAGAAGCGACCACTTTGAACTACAAACAAGTCAGTAACGTCAAAGAAGTTCACTGAAGTTTCCCACAACTTGGCCATTATGAAAGACCTTATCGATAAGGTAAAGCCTCAGTTTCATACAACGTATAGTGTTTGATGTGACAACACCAATAATTTTTGCCGTCTTACATATATATTTACAGGAGTTTCTCAGTGCTGTACAAGCACGTAATGACGACGCAGACTGCCAATCTCATCCGTCGTTGCTGGATACCCCCAAACAAGTCCCCGTGACACAGCGACCGCCGTGCTGCTGCGGTGCAGCCGGCGAAGTGATTGAGCTCAAGAGTGCTCTTGCTTCGCTGGATAGTACCGTAAAGGAACTTCGTACTTCGCTGGAAAGTACCGTGAAGGAATTTCGTAAGTTGCTATGTTATATCCACCTATCATATTTTAGTTAGTCACATGTTTGTTTGTATGTTGTTTGCAGTTATTCCTCACATCAAGGAGTTGACGGCGGAGTTAGCCACCCAACAAAAGTCTGGTGTGCGTCATCCATTCAGCCAGCTCCAGCAGCCAGCAGCTGTGGTCCCTTCTTCGTCGCGCGGGATGCCACCTTTCCATCGGGTGTCGACAAATGAAGGTATAAGATTGCAAAGTCAAGTTGTATGTTTATAGCAAAAAAGTCGGTACGCAAAATGTTATTGTTAGGCGACGTGCTGACGACTTCGACTTCATCTGTTGTCCCCTGCTCTACTTCGCCGCTTGGCGCCAATGAAGATGAATTGCTGCCAAGTTATTCACCTGTGGCTGCTGGGGATGAAGATGCCTAAATTGGTTCGAGGTTCGTTTATTGCGTCCAACAAGTTTATACCTGATGGCAGCCCACAACTTTAATTGTGAAGGACATCATCAATGTAACTGTAAGCTTCATCAGTTTCAAACATGCGTGACACCAATGATTTTGCATTTATATGTTATCTATATTTACATGCGGAAATTGCGCGTTTACAATAAGCATCACCTTTATTCAACGACAATCATGCAGTCCAACAAGTTCATACTGCAGCTATATAGCCCACAACTTTAATTGTGAAGCGGACATCATCAATGTAACTGTAAGCTTTTATTTAATTTTCACTGAATAATGTTCTATGGGTGTTACTCTATATTCTTCGTTATTTTTTTTAGTCTCTGACGGGAGGATATTATGAAACTGCATACGGAGCGATAGAAAAAACTACATCTACGTATTGAAAAATTCCATCGCCAGCTGGAAGTCTTGAAAGGACCCAGAGGGATTGAAGTGTGCGCTCATAATTCTAAAATTACTTAAATTTGAAATTATCTAAAATTATGTTTTGCTTCCACCCGGAATTCCTTTTTTGCTTAGTTGTACCCAAAACGTTCCCCCGTAAAAACTCATTTCCAAAAATATCCTTTTTTGTTGTACGATTTATAATTTTAGAAATAAAAGCGAGAATTTGTAACATTTTTGTGTGATTTTTCAAAAAATCCGCTAAAAGGGGTGGGGCCTACCAAAAAATTTCGAATCCTATTGGTGGATTCGGCCAAAAAGGGGGCGTGGCTCCTTTTCGAGCTGGGAAAGCTTTTTCAGGGCTTTTCTCCATAAGGAATAATGTTAAATCAAGGGTCCCCCCTTCAAAAATCGTCAAAAATTGAGAGCCTCGCCCCTTCCCCTGTTCCCTGCTCGGTTTCCTATCCCCGATATCCGAGATTGTACTGCCGAAGCATCACAATTTCGAATATGGGAATAGAAACCTTGCCGGTAAGGCATAAGGTACAGGGAAAGGGTACCATTCTATATTTCGCTTTTTTCGACGAAATAAAGTGCCTCGACCGGGAATCGAACCGACGACCTGTTGGTCCCCAGTCGTGCGTGTTATCCACTCGATCATGAGCTTCTGTTTGGTGGCTGTTGAAGCATATATAAAACCAACATATGAACCAAGGTGGTATGCATTACACACAGGTATAAGATCCACTCGGTCATATAACTCGACCCTTTCCCTTCCCAACTCCCCTGCTCGGTTCCCTATCCCCGATATTCGAGCAAATAATCCCTAAACATCACAATTTCGAATGGAACTACTGCCTCATCGACCGGGTTTAGATCCGAGGTCCTCTCGTACCGTACTGTTACGTCTTACCCACTTGGTTCAACGCATGTACTGAACCTTTATTGAAACTCTTGTAACTGCAGCATAGAAACAACACTGTTTATACTGCGTGAATATTGGTTTTTCTTTGTCTTATTGTGTCTTTTTATTTGTTTACCTGAGCTACTTGTAAAAGCTGTAAGCAAAACCAATATTCACGGCTTCGCCTGAAAAGGGATGATTAAAATAGGAATTATGAGAAGGGTCACATACTAGGTTGAAATACCGTCCAAGAATGAATTTTAAAAAAAATTAAGACAAATTTGCATCATATAATGTATGTTTGAAAGCGTTCACTTTCTTTTTATTCATAAAATATTTAGAGCATCAAGTTTTGCACAGCGATTAGGCAACACCGCGTCAAGGGAGAGTACAAAATATACTTTATCCTTTTACAGGAACTGATCTTAGTGGATATGCCTCCAGTAACGGTGCGTCGTATTCCGGGTCTTCTGCATCCACTGACAATAATAATCTTCCCTTCTTTTCAGGTTTCGAATGAAGACCAAGAATTCTAAAAGCAATTAAAAATCCGTTAACCAATATCCACCATCAAAACAAAAATAAAAACAAATAAGTGTTTACTTGGTAATTGAACCAATTGTGCTTGTGGAACGATGTATCCCGGTCTCATCGTCATCTTCTAAACCTCTAAAAACGGAAATATCACTGGTTTTGTTCTGCGCCAAAGAACGAGCATCTATTGCTTTTAAATACTCCAAAGTCTGCAACGTTTTCTTCGTAGGCTTCTTATATCTATCCAAAAAAACCTTACCAATTTAGAAATACGTAAAGAATTCTCACGTTTTGAGGAGGAGTGATGAGCAAACCACGGATACTGAACTCAAAGCCATAGCTGCTGATCCCATCCAAGGCTGTAGATGAAGTCCCCAAGGACTAAACACCCCAGCTGCTAAGGGAATTCCCACCAGATTATAGATGGAAGCGAAAAGGAAGTTGAGATGAATTCTCTTCACTGTCTTCCGAGATAAATCCAAACATGCGATAACATCGAGTAAGTCATTCTAATCATGCAAGTGCCCAATTAGCTTAAATTTAATCCTTTAAATAGTAACAAAACTAGATTACCCTAATTAAAACCACATCTGCAGCTTCAACCGCTACGTCTGTACCAGAAGCAATAGCAATGCCAACATCAGCTTGGGCTAAAGCTGGCGAATCATTCACTCCATCGCCCACCATTGCCACTTTCTGTCCTTTTTTCTGCAAGTGCCGGATCTTGGCTACTTTATGAGACGGCAAAACTTCCGCAAAAACACGGGAAATCCCCACCTAGATTTGAAAAAAAAAGAGAAAACAAATACTTAATTTAGATCCCAGAAAGTCGTAACTTTTATTTAAATACCTGTCGAGCAATGGCAGCAGCTGTCTTTCTATTGTCCCCAGTCAGTAAAATGACTTCCAGACCCATTCTTTTGAGTGTATAGACAGCCAAATGGGCTTCAGGCTTCACAGTATCCGCTACCGATACAACACAGCACAATACACCTAACAGGAAAATAAATTTAGCGTAATTCTGAAAAATTTCCTTACTATTCGGAGCTTTTTTCTGATTATTTAAAAAAAAAAGAAACCATCAATTTAAACGATTTAAAAGATATTTTTTTAAAAAAAGATTACCATCAATTGCACAAAGGATGGCTGTGTGTCCTTTTTCTTCTTGTCCCCTCATCCCACTATCGACTTCATCCCCAACATCTACACCATTCCTTCTCATCCATTCCCGGTTTCCAATTAAAACCTGGAATTTTTTTTACAAATATAAATGAAAATTCAGTAAAAATTATTCTTTTACTTCGTATGACTGTTCTTCAATGGAGGTCTCTGTGGTGTCCAAGATTCTTCCACTTTCTCCAGCACGGATCAAATCGTTAGCTAAAGGTTTACTCAACGAAGTGTCAATATCCACCGTCCCAAGTTTAAAACTCGACTGGTCAATTTTCCTGATAGGAAAATCAAAACAAAACAGTGCCAAATTTAAGTATCTTTCAGTTTTGTAATACTAATATCTGTAAATTACGTAAAAGTAGGTAAGGGTAAGACTGGCTGCAGCATGGATTCTATTCTGGAAACCGTGCACTTTAGACCGCAGCCTGGGACTGCTTGGAAACGATCGCATTTGCCAATTCTTTCTGTTCCCAAAACCTCTTTTGCAAACTTGGTAATAGCTACAAAAGGAAATCAAAGCGAACTTTAGTTTCTTTTTCTACTACAATGATCATTTCCAAGCTTACATAGAGCCAAAGGATGCTCGCTGTTGGCTTCTGCTGTGCTAATGATGGCCAGTAACTTGTTTAAGGCACAAAACGAGTCTTGGATGAAAACCACGAGTTTGGTTACAGTCGGAATCCCATGAGTTATGGTTCCCGTCTTGTCAAACACGACTGTCTTCACTTTATGGGCGTTTTCTAACGGTTCAGCGCCTTTAATCAAAATGCCATTGACGGCGCCAACGCCAGTGCCAACCATTACCGCAGTGGGCGTGGCCAAACCCAAGGAACAGGGACATGCAATGGCCAAAACGGTTAATGCACAACGAAATGCGTATTGGAAGACAATCTCGTGGATATTAAAGCCATGCTTCTCCATTGGCTAAACATAAAAAATACAAAAATTAATTAAACAAAGATAAAGTAAAATGAAAATAACTGAAATAAGTTTAGAGATAATTAGTAAACTCATTTAAATACTCACGCCAATGGGAAGAAGGTCTACATTAACGTATCCTACGATAACCCAAGCTAACAAGGTCGCTATGGATACGCCCACTACTACAGGCACAAAATAACCTGCGATTTTATCCGCCAGTTGTTGAATCGGAGCTTTGGATGTTTGCGCTTCTTCCACCAGTTTTACAATCTGGGCTAACGCAGCATCTTGGCCTACGTGAGTAGCTCGCATAAGTAGCACACCATTCTGGTTAATAGATCCTCCAATTACCAACGATCCTAACCCCAAAATACAGAAAAATTAAAATGTTAAAATTTCAAGATTTTTTGGTTTCAATACCTCGTTTTTTAGGTACAGGCATGGATTCGCCAGTAATTAAGGACTCGTCACACATGGAATTGCCCTGCAAGACTTTTCCATCCACGGGAATCTTAGCGCCCGGCACAACTTTCAGGATATCGTCGCGTTGCACTAATTCTACACTGATTTTCTGCTCGGATATGGGTTCGCCATTCTCCCCAATCTTCATTAATATCGCTTCAGTAGCTTGTAAGGACATGAGTTTAGCCAAAGCTTCGGAAGTTTTCCCCTACAATAAAAAAATACAATAAAATAAGTAAACAAATAAAAATAACACGAATAAAGAAAATTATGGTTTAATTTTGAATAATTACTTTGGCAATGTGTTCAAGCCAACGGCCTAAAGATATGAATACGAAAAGCATAGGCGGCGTATCAAAGAACGTCATGGGACTCGAGTGCTGTCCCAACGCTATCGCTCCAATTAAAACGGCTACTGAATAGATATAAGATATGGTAGTAGCTAAAACTACAAGGACATCCATATTGGAGGTGCCATGCCTCATAGCTTGGAAAGCTGCTGAATAAAAGTGTCTTCCCCCAAAGACCTGTAAATAAATGCCATACATTTAGCAAACTTAATATTTGTCCATTACTTGTCTCACTGAATCTCTTACTTGTACTGGCGTGGCTAAAAGGAAGAGGAAAAGATTCTCCAAGGACAATCCAGGTATAATGCAACACATATCTGCATGATGGAAGCCAGGTTGCTCCATGAGGATCATAAAATAGGTCATGATGATCATAGAAGGCAACCCAAAGATCAAAGACACTAAGAAGGCGTTGCGCCATTTGCGGATATCTTCTTTATGGTCCAGATGACTAGTCGTGCGGTCTGCATTGTTCACCAACGAGGCTTCAAACCCCAATCTCTAAAAATTAATTTAAAAAACAAAAAATGAAATTACCATTACTAACTTAATCCAATACCAATATAATTAATTCAAAAGCTAATTGCTAAATAAGGGACTTCAATTGCAGCACTCACATTAATCGCCTCAATTATATCACGAGCACCGCAATTTTCCGGCTGGAAGCCAAATTTGCCTCTTTGGGTTGATAAAGCCACCACTGCAGACTCTACACCAGGTAATTTCTTCACTGCAGATTCAATATTGTTCACGCAGGAAGCGCACGTCATTCCCATGATCTATAAAAAATCGAAACAAACCTTCAATACACGATTTAAAACACTATGAGACCAATTTTACCTGCAATTCCACTTCCCCAGCTTTCGAATTCTGTTCTTCCATAAGAGACGAAGGGAATCCTAAATCTGTGATGGAATCTGCAATCGAACCTGGCTGAATAACGCTCCCTTCGTAGCGAACTTCCGCTTTGCCAGCCATCAACGCCACCAATATGGACCTCACTCCTACAATACAAAATTCCTTAGATTCCTCGCCGGAACCTTCTTTTATGCGATAAGAAAGGGTAAATACCTGGCAGTCTTTTGACGTGCTTTTCAATTGCAGAGACACAAGAAGCGCACGTCATCCCTTGAATCTGGATATAACACTTTTCCAAGCTCTCGCAATCTGACATTAAGGGTTTCTCTTCCAATTCGGCCTCTAATCGAGATTCAGAAGCCCCACTACTTAATCCAGGACCTGAAAAGTAAATAAAACTCGTCTTCTACAAACTCAAAAAATTAAAATTGAAACGGTATTAAAATCCAATTTACTCGATTCGTCCATAAGTTCCACTCGAAAATCCGATTTAAGGACCTCAATAGCCTTCTTAATGACTCGAGGGTTCGTTAACTCGGGATTGTAGTCAACCAGAGCTCTTTTTGCTTCCAAATCCACCTTAATTTGTGTAATTCCAAGCTCACTTCCAAGACTTGACTCAATTTTCTTGACACACGACTGACATCGCATCCCTTCCACCTTGAAAACGCATTTTTCCGGCGCAGAAACGTCGACAGAAGCTTTGAATTTGGCATTAACCTGCATTATAAGGTCGCAAATGGATTCTGGGTTGATAAACTGCGGATTGAACTTGACTTCTGCGCTTTTCTGCTCCAAATGGACTTTAATTGACAGAATGCCAGGTTGAGCGCTCATTTTCCCCTCGATATTCCGCACGCAGGACTGGCACGACATGCCTTGGATGCTAATAAGCACGTTTTGGGCGAAATTGGCCTGTTTGGCGCGAAAACCCATGTTGGCGATGGCATCCAAGATCTCTTGCACAGTGAGGACGCTTGGCTCGAAACGAACAACCCCTAATTGGTCGTCCAACCGTACTTGGATCGAGATTATCCCCGCGCTTTGCTTCAACCGTGTCTCGATCTTACTCACGCACGACTGACACGTCATTCCCTCGATTTGGACTTTCAATACATTCACATTTTCATCCTCCATTGCACCTGGCACTGGCGACGCGCCGTCCTGCTCGTCTTCCTGCTTCGTAGGTGTAATACTTGTCCTATAAAAAAAAGGGCAAAACAAAAGGCTAATTGGGATATACTATTCAATCCCGAACTAAAGAAGCTGAATAAAAGCTAAGCAAAAAGGCGTACGTGAGAGGCAACACGACCTAAACGGACACCCGCGGAAGAGAAACTAAATAAAAATTAACCTTCTGCTGCCGCTCGAAAATAACTTTTTCAAGTTTTACAGTTACGAATAGAAGCAAGTTCACTGACCGAAGTTTTGAGTTTCGGGTTTTGACCTTCCTAACGGTAAACTCGCCAAAGAACTAAGGTCAAGACTAAGGTAAGAACTGTTCAGAAAAGAAGAACAAACTGAATAACCAAAAAGGGGGTTATATTACACATCAGTCAGACATTTCTTATCGGTTATTCCTGGAGATGGGTAGGCAGCAGAGATAAAGAAATTATGTTTGAAAAATTAGCTGGGGAATCTGGAGTGCAGTTAAGGCACGCGGCTATAGATGAGTCTAAATTGATAAAATTGCACACTTGTTATCAATCGTTTATTTTGTAGACCTTTAAAAATAGGCTTAATTGGGTTTTAGTAAAAGTTATCCCGGAAAGAAAAATCTTTGGGGATTGAGTAAATGTAGTCTCAATACCAAAATAATGCCAAATTAAGTTATTAAGGGTGCGATTTTAAGTATCTAAATATCTAACTTAGACCATTCTAATTAAGCAAAGTTCAACATAACTATGCGAGCTTTTTAGAAAGTTGGAATTTTATTAAAGTGGAGTGAACTAGTAATTTTCTAATTCAGAGAATGAATTTTTAAGAATAAGTAATTAGCTATACATAGTAGTATAATTTTTAGCATAGTAGTAATTTAGCAATAGTAGTAATTTTTGTGGAGATTAATTGTGGTTTTTGAAATTTTTGAGTGAATTTTGTATAATTACCTGAGGCCATCTTGATCTTCCGGATGGAATATACTGGACTGGGACATGGTTAGAAAAGGTTTCACTTTGGTGTCCATGCCATATCGATTCACGCAGGCGATTTGTAGCTCCTGGTTAAGAGAAATTGAAACGAGTTTGAGTTTTTTGAAACTATTCATTTCTTTTTTTGTCTTTTGTATCAAGCAGAAAAATTCTGGAATTGCAATCTCCAATACGTTCCGGAAGCATTGAATAGCTACTAGCTTCATGACCAGGGTTTTTATGAAATCTTAAGGGATTTTTGCACACGAAACGCAAGATTTTTGCGCACCGGTTGCATCCGCGAGCAAAATTCTAGGAATCGCAAGGGATGCTTATACTATAACCAACGTATCCACAACGTCAGGTATAGTAAGCGGTGTTTATAATGTTGCGAGTGACCTATTCAAGGCGTTGTCCTTATTGGCTACAGTTGTAGGCCCTTGTGAATAATTTTTGCATGTTTGGGAAGGTTTTACTGAAAAAGGTCGAGTGCCGTGGAACTGAAGGGTCAACGCGTTGTAAGGAGTCTTCCTGTTTTGGAATATACGCTTAGGTAGTACAACAGACAGGCTAATGTAAAGAGCAAGGGAGTGAAGCCTGAGCACCGACAATTACAGTATTCAACTCGAGCCATCTTGTTACAATACGGTTAGGAAGGTTTGGTAAACTTACAGCCCACGCACCAACCAAACAAAGCTCCACAAGTTATTGCAAACTTGGTTTATCACTTTAGGGCCAGCAAAGTGTCTTCGAAAGAACAGACTAAGCCTAGGCGGATTCGTACAGCAGGTTGCTTTTAGGCGAGAAAGTCGATAGAACACTGGGTAAAGTTAAAACTGGATCAAGTAAAACCAGGAACTAAAAGAGGTCACACTTCACGCATTGCTGGTCACAGTGACAAATCACGTGGTTATTTGGTTACGCCAGGAGGCGGAGCTTAGTTGTAAACAAATGTTTACCTACAAAATGAACTAATTTTAAAATTCTTACAAGATTAAATAAAATGACGACTGGTCTTGAACTAAACCTAAAAAACATGCTCCTAATTGGTACATCAATCGTAGTTATCTTAGTCTACTTCGTTAAGAAGGTAAAACTTTAATTTCTACCTGATTCAAATGATAAATATCGTACGAATATTCGTGTAGGTAATCGAAACAAGGAAACTAAAGCAAAAATCGCAGTTCCCAAACCCAATTATTGGTATATTTCATCCTTACTGTAATGCAGGGGGAGGTGGTGAAAGAGTACTGTGGTGTAGCGTACGAGCGTTGCAGAAAAAGTGACAAATTTAATTCCTCAAAAATAAAATAAAAATTTGTTTGTAAGCTTAATTCTATTAATATTTATAGGTATGCAGACTATCATATTGTCGTCTACACAGGCGACCAGTTGCCTTCCGAAGAAATCCTGGACCACGCTCGAAATAAATTCAACATTAATCTCTCCAGCTCTTCCGTATCCTTCGTTTACTTAACCCAAAGAGGCTGGATTGAAGCTGGACGCTATCCAGTTTTCACACTCTTGGGCCAAAGCGTTGGTTCCATGATTCTCAGCTTGGAAGCTCTTTTTAAACTCGTACCAGGTATATTCAAATAAAATGGAAAAAAAGAATGATAATTCGCGCTTTTCCCATCTTAAAAAACAGATATTTACATTGACACAATGGGCTACGCCTTCTCTTACCCATTATTTAAATATTTGGGAGGTTCCAAAGTGGGTAGTTACGTACACTACCCCACGATTAGCACCGATATGCTAAAGCGAGTCTCCCAGCAATCGTTAACGTACAATAATAACGCCCGTATAGCTCGCAGTGCAGTTTTAAGCTCTTCTAAGTTAGTTTATTATCGAATCTTCGCGTACATCTATGGCTGGATGGGTCGGCGAGCAGATATCGCTCTAGTGAACTCTTCTTGGACCGAAAACCACATCAACAGCATTTGGAAGATTCCTTTTCGCACGAGACGGGTTTACCCACCTTGTGACGTCACCGCATTTTCCCAATTGGAGTTAATTCCCGATTCAGATAAAGAGCAAAAAAAAATTATTGCTGTAGCGCAATTCCGGCCTGAAAAAGACCATCCTTTGATGATTCGCTCCTTTTTCCATTTGGTGGATAAACTCCCCGATGAGAAGAAGGCATCTGTAAGATTGCTCTTAGTTGGCAGCTGTCGTCATCAAGAGGACTTCGACAGAGTTGAAGATTATAAGCGATTAGTCAAGCATTTCAACATCGACGGCCAAGTCGGGTTCCATATCAACGTCACCTTTGAAGAACTCAAAGAAATGTTGCAGGATTCCACGATTGGATTGCACACTATGTGGAATGAGCACTTTGGCATTGGTAAAGCTAACTCGCTTGCTTTAAAGAAAACTCAAAACTTGAGTGTTCTTGTAAACTATGTATTCATTCCATCTAATTGTACGTCTTTTTGTTTATTTTATTTCTTCATAGGCGTTGTAGAATGTATGGCAGCTGGGGTGATTATGGTAGCGCATAAATCTGGGGGTCCTTTAATGGATATAGTAATTCCAGACGGTGCAAGTCAGAATGGACTACTCGCTTGGGACGAGGAAGAATATTCCAGCGTCTTACATAACGTTTTGAACATGACGGAGAAGGAAAGGAACAAGCTTAAGATCAACGCAAGGTACAAGATTCTCAAAAACCTTAAAAAAGGGAAAGTCGCTTATGATTAATCTGAATGAATAGGGCATCCGTAAGCCGGTTTTCCGACGAGGAATTCGAGAAAAACTTCCTTAGTGGTGTGGCACCCTTATTTCCAGCCTGATTCACGTGTGATTAAAGAGTCTTAATTGAAAATGGGGGAGGGATGCAAAATGCATCTGCACTTTCTACTGTTCGAAGCTGTATAAAAACTCATGAAATATAAGCTGATTCCGCTGATGAAAGATTTTTTTATTTCTATAAATGCGAGCGATGTGTTCACAGCCTAATGGGAAGAGTCTTGCCACTACGCGTTTGTTGACCTTCAAGCCAAACATTAAATTGTTGCGAACTTTATTCCGACTTTATAAATAACAACTTTTACCGGAAAGTGTTTGTTTACTAAGCAAAATGCCCGTTGGAATTGGAAACCCTGCTACTAGCGGCAAGAAGTATGTTAAAACTACTGTTTTTCTGCAGCGTGCAGCACAGGAAATGTAATTGGTGTGTTTAGCTTGAATGATTTCGTGTTCATCATTGTTTCCTGTTGCTGTTCAGTCATTGATACATGATAGCGATGTTAATCGAAAGGAAAAGTCATGAGAATAACATGAATTAAAGTTAGAGCCTAAATGAATAATCTAGCTTAAATTTTCCCAACTATGAAGTGTAATTAATAACGCAGTGATTCAAAAGTTTAGAGAAGAGTTCTTTGTCTGTGTTAGAAAATTACTATAAAAGAGATATGCAAAATTGATAAATCAATCTAAAGTGTTACTTGATTCCTTATTTTATTTCTATTTAATGTGTATATAGTCCAGCCGCTGCAGCTTCTGTCCGTTGCCAGAAATGCTTGGAATATGGTCATTGGACATACGAATGCCAAGGCAAGCGCAAATACACCGACAGACCTTCCCGGACGGCCCAGCTCAATAAACGACTCAAGGAGTTCGCCAATCAAGTCGCCAATCCACGTCAAGGGTAAGGTTCTGTCAGTCCTATAATTTACCTTACAACTCTTTCGTTCAAAAACAAAAAGAACTTGCTATAACAGGTCACCCCTTCGACAACTACTCCAAAAGTAAAAGGCGCGAGCCAAAAGAAAGTGAAAATTAACTCACTTTGCCAGATTTCTTTTGTTTGCAGTCCAAATAGCCCAGTCGACAGCTGTAAAGGCGTCTTGCCAAAAATTTTCTACTCTATACTCAAACTCGTCTTGCCTCGCAGTCTTTGCTGGAGCCTTGGCTAGCCTACAACTCCGCAACTCTTCAAAAATCTATTTTTTTTTAAAAGTTAAATATTCAACAAAGAAAAACTGGAATCTAGAACTCGTGCTCAAATGGTGTTAGATAACGAACCCGAAAGTTCGACTGTAACCTTCCGACAGTCTGATTGGCTGTCGCAATGGCTCGCTGATTTGTGCCCTCCAGTGTTGAGTCAAAGTTTGCGTGATTTTACGGATATTCCGTCGTCACGTGACCCGTATCTTCCTCCTGCTTCGCCTCCGCATTTGCGGAACGAAGCGTTTTATGCTAATTATGCCTGGGTTTTGGGCCTTGATCGCCAATACCGCCGAAAGTACTACTCCGAATCTGATTTAGTCCCAGCAGAAGAATTAGGAATCGCTAATAATTACTGCTGCGATTGTTCTTGTCCCGAAAACTGCCCTCATGGAGCTTGGGTGTAAGTTTCTTATGTTATGAGTGCTATTTATATCTCTCTCTATGGACTGAAAAGTATGCCAAGTCCCAGCCATGAATAACACCTTCCTATTTGTTCACGGTGTCAACGTTGTTGAACGTGTTTTCAAACTTTCTGGGAAAATGAGAGGGGAGAAAAAAATGGGAGGAAATGGCTAGAAATTTAAAAGAATGTGTTATTTATAGGGATCGGAAGGAGAGCAATGCTGAGGACAAGAGCAGCTCGGATTCTGACTCGGATTCCAGCTCTGGTAGCAGTGATTCAGACTCGGATTCCAGCGATTCGGACTCGTCGAGTGATTCAGACTCGAGCAGTAGTACGAGTTCCAGCTCTTCGGGTAACAATGAAGAGAAATCCAAGAAAAAGAAGCAAAAGACATGATCTGCTGCTCGGAAGCTCTTCTTTCAGTTATTTTTTGTGGCATTCTTTAAGAAAATAAATAAAAACATTGTGAGTGTGATCCTGGCATTTTCAGCGGTGACGAAAGAATAAAGTTGAAAAATTCATTAAAAAAACCTTTACTCTTACTCTATACCAAGTACCAGGAATTATACAATTTAAACCCTCTACTTAAAAATTAAAAAGTTACAAAAATAACCGTTTTTCTCGGATTTTGAACCTGAATATCCTTAAAGAGGAGTTTTAGTTTGTACTCAAGTTTGTCTACTCCTTTCCTTCACTTCCCTCGCCTGTTGAGTTTTACTTTCAGCATCCCGGCATTCACGTGCTCGAAACTTGAAAAAAAAAATGTATAATAAAAAAATTGGGTTTTGGCGGGAAAAATAAACTTACGACATGTTTCTAGACTTGAGAAACTCCATGACAGCCGGCTTAATTTTAGCTCGTCCATCTACACTATGTTTGCCTTTGCCAGTAATAATGTTTAAAACCGTTCCCGCATCATTACACTGGTTTAAAAAGGCTTCCAGGACGGCTAGGGCTTCAGTCACGTACAGTAAATGCAAATCCAACGTTCTTTGGTCGTTGGAAGCATTACTTTCCTCCACGATCACTTGCGCGGCGTGCCGATTGGCTGTTTTGTACAATTCAATAAACCGGCGACCCTAATAATAATAAAAATATATTTTTAAAAAAATGTTTAAGCATCAACAGAAGTTTAGTTTTCAACAGACTTTCTCGGCGTAAAAGGCAGCAGCAGCTTTCATGCCTTTGCGGTACTGATCTTGGGCTTTCTGCATGGCTTCGGTCTTCATTTGGTAATATAAAACAGCTTCTGCACGCAAATCGCGGGCGCTACGATAAACATAGTCCTCTTCGTCTCGTTCTTCGAGCTGTGTGGTATAAAGAACAATTAAATGTTTAGCGGTCTGGTCTTACTATAGCGCTGGTAAATCCCGATTTGCCCAGCAACACTCAACCTTCAACTTTCGAGTCTTTTAGACCTCGCTAATAGACAAAAAATAATGAACTGTACAAGAATTCCTTTCCCCCTCATTCTTTGGGCTACAATACATTAACACATTGCTTTACGGTCTGGTCTGGCCTTACAAACGCACGACAGTCAAACCCGAGCTGCCGTCCATGATTATAACTTGTAACTCAGACTACACCTCAAGTGTAAAGAAGAAAATTACGAAGACATGTTCTTGAAAGAAAGAAAAAATCTGAGCAAATGTAGAAGATCAACAACAAGACGGTTTCTGTAGTATTATAGAAAGACTAGATAAATTCACCTCAACAGGTTTGGTTTTCAGGGAAGGCCCTTGGAATTGGCGAGGTTCAGCTTGGGCCACATTAAACGACGCTGCGACCCACTCTACAGTTGCATCATAGTTATACAAATGAGCTTCGAAAACAGCTTCTAAAGCCAAAGGATCCACCGATGGGAAATTCTCGCGTAACATCTGTCTGGATAGTTTGGTTGCCAAACTGTCTCTTTTATGAACTTGACCCAATAACTTCTACGGGAATACAAAAAGATCCATGAAAATAGAAAGAGGTCAATGAAAAATAAAGTATGTACAACTAACATCGTTTTCGGCCAACTGCATAGCATACTCGAAATCCATCACATTTTGCAAGGTGGTAAACTGCTCGCTTTCCATGCGACTCAAATACTGAGCAAATTCCTCATCGTATGCAAACTCCCAATCTTGCGCAGGCATTAAAGGGTTAACTAATGAAGCGCACCAATACATGTGTAATTGCTGAGCTAAAGCTTTAGGGATTTGTAAGGTGAGATTTTCCGGCGTCCAATACTGACAATTAGATTCCAATAAAGTGGGCGGAGGGCCAAAGTAGTATTGCAGTTGCTCTGCCATATTAGGATCCATGGTAAAACTGAGCATTTCCTCCTCGCCTGATTGTCTAGAGAAGGGTAAACCATCCTGATTATCAGGTACAGACACAAAAGGAACGTTTTGGTCCCCAGCTGGGCCGTACATGGCTTCAATGGCCGCCACTTGGTCTTCCACGTGGCTGTCCCTCGCTTCCCGCGCTTTCCGGATGGTACATGCTCTAAAATCCTCATAGTCCCTACCACAAATCCTTCTGGCCCTCTCGCTAATACCACTCGAGGCTGAAAAAGCGCTTTCAAGCTCTTCTTTGAGTCTTTTAGCCTCCAAACGGGCTTTAGCTTTTTTATCCTCCATAATTTCCATTGCCTCTAGCGAAATGCTTGAATTTTCCGCCACAACATTTGAATCTATCACCAAATCTTCCAAAGGTGGCAAAACGGGATTAAGCTCTGAAATGTTCGAATCTGGGGCGGTAATTGTGCTAAAATCAGGAGTAGTTTCCACCATTTGATACCCCGAGTCGAGTAGTAAATTGACAGCCCAAATTAAATCCCCGCCACATTTGTCTAAAACATCCCCCAGGTCTTCTGGAGTGTTGCTAGGGAACCATGCCTGTAAAGAAGCCAAGTTATTGGGCGAAGGCTCTTCTTGGATTTCTTCAGTGTTGCAGCCTTTCTCCAACATCCATTTCTGCTTCATACCGGGCTCAGGACTGTTATTGCTAGTATTTCCAGTGGAAAGACTAATAGCTCTTGGTCGCGCCATAAGGACTTGCAGCAGTGGCATTCCATCGCTCTGGGAGTCAAAATAGTCTGAATATTGAGTCTGGGTAGCTTTATCCTCTCCATCGTCCTTTGCATCGTTTTCTCCGATTGCTGGAGCAGTTTCCATTGCTCTACTCCCTATACTACCTTGACTTGACTCCTCATACGCCCATTTTCGAGCTACTTCTGCTTCACTCAACCAAGAAGACGCTGACGAAGAATTAGATGTGCTAGGCTGGCAATTTGCCCATTTTCTCGCTCGCAGAGGCTTCTGTCCAAAGAAGGTATTCTCTGTTGCACTCGGCATCCCTTTCCAAGACTCCAAAACAGGGTTTGAGGGCTGAGGAGGGAAATTCGGACAAGAAGAGGCGGAGCTTATCGGTGCTGGGGTGGGCTTTAGAGGTTCGGAGGCTGTAAAGGCTGATTTATGGTTTCCTAATGCTTTTTTCTTCTGAAAAGCTTCCTTAACCAAATCTTTCGCTTTTACTGGAATCTGCAGTTTCTCCAACATGAGCTCAATCTTCTCTTTGGGAACGCTGTGGCTGTTTTTCTGGGCTAAAATGCGAGCCTTATGGCGCCATGGAGTATCTGGTTCAAGAATCTCCACCCAGTAGTCGTAATCCAAGGCCATATCTACATATGGCTTTATTTCCCATGCTTCCAAGTTGGTATTATCAATAATAATAGGATTAACGCCCTTTTTCAGATCGTCTAAGCACCGATCTCGGTTCCAATCATGTGCCCGACCCAGTAGGTCCTTCTTATAGCTGTAGCGTCCATTTTCCGTATGAAAGAAATCGTCGGTGCTTAAAACCACGCCCGAAGACCCTTTAATTTGCTGAGCTAACGTGGATTTCCCACTGCCAGGCACGCCCCTCATTAACAACAATACTTTGGTGCCGTTTTTGATCTTGGATAAGATGTTTTCCTTGGGCGAAAGCACCTGGAACGAGGCAGCGTGAGGATTTAAGGCTGGTTTGGAGGTAGATTTGGTCGAAACTGGAATTGCAGATTGATGAGGCCAAGATTTTACTGGTTGGGAGGATAGAGTGGGCGTGGCTTCGCTTTTCAGTACAAGATTAGAACAATCGGGGATTTGGAATTTCTCTGGCTCCGCATTAGTGGCCACTGAAGTTAAAATATCCAATGCTTCGTCCACTACAGAGGTACAAGAATAATGATTCTATTTATATTTTGAATAATAATAATTCAATTTAGAATTTAATCTGAATTATATTGAAGTTTTTACCATTGCCATCGCAGTCATTCCAGACTACCGTGACAGTGTCTTCGTCTAGTGCACCATGAAACATAGCAATCAACTGTTCCAGTGCTGGATGCTTTGCATTCGCCTTCCTTTTCTCACTCATGTTCTGGTCCGCCTGAGATGTCATGTTAGCTCTCGGCTGATTAGGCATAATAACGAATTCCGGGTTTCCGTTGAAGGATAAGCATTTAGATTCCCTCTGAACTTGGTTGAATGGCTTATAATTAGGTCTTGGTTTTGGCATGATAACATGTCGTTTCCCAGTAGCTCCGCGTTATGACTAAAACAATCCGTGAAATTCCTACAAAAAATCAAGATTCATTTAATAACAAGTAACTTTAATTAAATTACTTTTCTCCTATAACTAATCCAGAAAAATATAGGACCCCTTTCACTCCCAAAATAACTACAACATTGACAGCTAAATCCTTCACAACTACGCACTTCTCGTGTTTACTTTTTAGGTGTCGCCATCTTGAAATACAGAGTTATCAAATACCACCATCGTACGGCGTCACCTAGCAACAACGTGCATACCACCTAGTGTGAGTTTTATTGTGAACGGAACTGATGGTGTTTTCCTTTGGGAGCCCTGGTGCAACAAACTGAATTTGTGGCATTCAGGTCAAAAAGTGTTGCACCAGGGTTCCCAAAGGAAAACGCCATGAGAAACTGCGTTGACCAGTTGGCTCAACTGGCACTTCCACGTGGACGGGGTTCAGCTGGTTTTAGCGTGAATAATTCAACTAGATGGCTTGGCGCGCAGATCATTAACCGCCTTCCGTTCAACTGTACCGTTCAACCCCTAGTAAGAACGACAATAACTAAATCCATGGGAACACTAAAATTGCTGCTAATATACTCTCTCATGAATTAAAGAGGTTTTATCACATAATCATTTTTAAAAACTTGAAGATCAATGAATGACGGTTCTGACACAATTATTCTGAACTTAAAATCGGATGAATTGAAAAAAAAGTTCAGTACGAAGATCATTTCTTTTTAACATACAAGCGGTAAGTTGGATTTGAGGCACAACTTTTTCCGTAACTAAAAACTTTATGCATTATGGAGTTTGATGACTGAATAAAAATGACCAAGTTAAGAAACTATAATTTTATCAAATAAAAAAATATTCTTGCGAAAGATCTATTCCTAGAGCTATACAGGATCACAAACACAATAGTCGCACAAGACAGAAAGAAATGGAAAGAAAAGATGTTGATCATTCATCATCCACGGAAACGCAAAAACTTTTCGCATTCAAAGTCTGGTACTCGCGACAATTAGAAATATGCATCAAATTTGTTTTCTGCATTGTTTGTCCACCTCAAGAAAATGCCACGAGTCTTTGTCTCCCTCCCTCTCATCAAATATTACGCAGCACAAGAGTAAATTTATACTAAAATTTCTTATCTAAAATAAGAACCAATTTTTCTTGCATGGGACTCGAGTCTAGTCCGAGTATATACAAATTTACCTTTTTTAAAAGAGTTCAGAATCTTCATGCATCGAATAGAATTTAAACACATTTTTTACAACCTAATTTCCGTTATCTTTTAAGTTCTGACCTAATAGTCATATTTCCAAAAAAACTTGCGCTCTTTCTCTTGCAAAAATCTGACACTTTTATCCAAAAAATAAACTTTCCTATGGAAATAAAATTCCGAAAAAAAATTTTTTTTGTTTTTTTTTCCCACAAAAAGGCAAGTGTCTTTGTGGCAGTGAACTGTGAGGTAGATAAATGCGGTCCAGATAACGTTATTTCCCTCGTTTACATTAAAGGAACAAACCATCCCTTTTTATTAGAAAAGAAAATCAAATCCATGAAAGAAAATTTCAACCGCATTGAAAACATTCGACAACTTTCATGTGCATCAGCAAAATAAACGGAAAGCGGAGATCGAGTTCTCATCCTTCCATACAAAAAAAAATCGACCTCGTGTGCCTCTTTTAACTCTTGTGATATGTTTCTCTGTTTATGTAAGAAAATACAAGTCTCTTTTCGCTTTTACGTTAAAAAAGAACACGGAAAAAGGCACCCTACACTATAACACCCTTTTTTAGTTCCTTAATGCCTCTTAAAAACTCAAAAATCTGAGTTACGGGTTAATTAATTAATTCAATCAAAATGGAATTTTTTTTGCCAAAAATTAAGATAAAAAGGCCTGAAACTCCAAAAAGGTGATGGGATCCCCGAGGTAGGGCAATACTGTACAAGTCTACCTTCATATGAATTATTACTTTTTTCATTTTCCTATCTTTGAAATCCAAAATAGAGGGTTATGGGGGAAAGGTGTCGCTTTTTCTTATTCAAAAAGATTTTTTTTTAAATTATCTGCCTGCTTTTTGGTGACTAGTGTCCCACGTGTTCTTGGGTTACAGAAAATTGACCATAAGGCACACGTGTGTAAGACAGGTATCCCAGTCACAGAAAAAAAAGTAATAATAATAAATTGGGAATTGAAAATGGAAAAGAAATTTAGGTAGATCGGTAATGATCAAATGTGTTTAAAAAAAAAGACCCCCTTTTTCCGTTATCTCCGCCTTTCCAAACCAAAGTGATACAAATAACCCTCGGCAGTGGTCAAATGGGAACAAAATTCCTTTCTGAAGTAAACAAATTGGCACTCCACGAACAATCTCCAGCATTCGTGTCCTACGAGATCGGTCTATCTAAAATGGACGATTTTCTTTTTTAGAATCAAAACCGTTTCTTTTATGTAACCCTTTTTCTCCCTCCTTTTCTTTCATTTACTTTGATCCCACCATAAAAAGCTGTTTAAAATCAGCTTTCCGGTTTTTTTGTGTACGAAAAACACTCCACCAAACTTGCAATAAATGACTTGGCTAAGGAAGTCAAAAACTTGCCTCCCAAAATCTCTCTCTGGAAAATCCCGGAATGAGGACGGAACACCACTACAAGAAAAACCACTCGTTTCTTCTTCTCTCCCATTTGCTCCTTTGTTTCTTCTGTTTTCTTGTGTTTGTTGTGGTTTTGGCAGTGATTATAGCTGGAATTCCGTAAATGAAACTTGCTTTTCTTTCTTTCTTCTGCTAATCCCTTGAGCTTTGTCGTAACCATCTCTTTTTTTCATCAAGTTGTTCCCAAAAAAGGTGGCGCAAAAAAAACAAAAAACGAGATCAGGTTGGGAGGTGTGAACTTGAACTTGAACAGCCTCTGGTAAGCTTACTCTCGCTCTCTTAGCATTTCTTTTTTCCTGACAATTTTTGTTGTGTTTGTTTGGAAGTTCGAGTTGTTCCCCCCAAGAAAGCTTAGGTAAGGCTGCTAGGCGTGGCTGAGGTGGGCTTGTTCTTCCTCTGGTGCTTTTTGGCAGGTTGCCCTGGCTGGGAACTCCCTCTTCCGTACATGGCTTCGTAGAGCAATACCCGAGCCCGAGCTCCCAAATGAGCAATAGGAACATGCTTTTCGGCTATCAAATCACTCGCTAATATCCATTCATCAGGTAACCTGAAACCAACATGAAAGATCAATGAAACCACACGCGAAGCCACACGCAATGGTTTTTTCTTTTCATAGCGAAGTCTCACTGCTATGAAAAAAAAGAAGAATGCAACTAAAATTTAATTTAGTCAACAAATTCGGAAACGTAGTTAACTTAAAATTGCGCTATACAAAATCACCAAAAAACTTAGCAGATTAGGTCCTACTCTAGCAGTTAAAGTAGGATTGGAAACGTAGGCATTAATATTAAAATCATCAGAAATTCAAAGCATAAAAATCAACAAAAATCAATTGAACTGGAATTTTAAGACCATTAAATTCCGATTCAAGTAGTAACTGTGTTGAATAAAAAGTTTTGAAATTAAAAATAAACCTTACAAATTTTCTGGAGTCCAGTGAACCAAGACTTGAAGATTCCCATTTGCTCCAATGCGTTGACCGAGCACCTTTGAATTTTATAATCACAAACTTTCATTAATATCGCAGTCTAAAATCTGAATTAAACTGATTTGTTCGTTGTGGAATTCTTTTTAAATAAATAACTTACTTGGCTAGTTAAGTTAACTTCTCCATTGAGCGAAAACCCCAACGCTGTTTCCCTGGCTGTGATACGTAATAATTGGTACTTGAGCCTTTCCATAATTCCGGCATCAAAATAATCAAACAAACGAGCTACAAGGCAAAACATAAACAATAAAGTCTTTGAAACCGGCTACGTCAAATTCAAATATTTAGTTCAGTACCTGGCGCCGGCTTTCGCCTAGCTTTGAACTTCTTACTATTTCTTCTCAACAGTTTAATAGTTGTGACGTCATGACTTTTTTTCCCATGTGGACCACTCGAACCCACATTTCCCTGTGTTTGCTGGCTGAAGTGCGAATTGACATGTCTTTCCAATGCCGCCTGTTTTTTTTACAGGAACAAGAACCGGAAAATAAAGAGAAAAAAATTAGCAAAGAACCAGAATATACGACGGTTATAAACAATAACCCGATAGTTTACCCGCGTGCTGAATCGTTGTTCGCAAGAATCCACGATGCAGCCAAACGGTTTATTGCTACCCCCATGCGACAGAACGTGTCTCTGCAACCAGTTGGAGGAACAAGACTTTTTCCCTTGCACTTTGCACCCTTCCCATTCGCACGAGAAATGATTTCCTTCTTGTGTCTGCACATGGACTCTCTATAAAAAATTCAAAATAACAGAAAACCATTAGAACTCTTTAAACCATCTACGTTAGAACTAAAGTATTTGATTCATAATCACTAACTAATTACTTTCCAAACCCACAATAAAATGTCTCTTATAACTAGGCTAGACGGGACGAGTTAAGGCTCCCGTATACTTTAGCTCGGTATAGGCGCTTAGCAAGGGGAATTTTTTTTGAGAAAGACTACTTTTTTTTTTTAGAAAACCAGAGCATTTCATGAACAAATTCTTTTACAAGGCTCTTGAGTTTGCTCACAGGTAGTGCACAACGAAAGCACGAATTTTTCCCACTGAGTAGTTAATTAGCAATATGCAAATGAAGTTTGCAACTATGAGAAATACGTGACCTAAAAATCTGTTTTTCGGT